>CAJUYG010000993.1:45029-106485 GCA_910591675.1 Galerucella calmariensis | reverse complement strand
CTGGAACAAAGAGTTCGCGAGCTGTCCACACTAGAAATAACATTTGAACAGCTCTGATTGATTATTGATATTTATAAAAACGTGCTAGCGAACAAACTCTTCGAAATGTTTATCTTCATTCGCTGGATTTGGAACTTTTAACAAACTGTTTGTGTATAAAGGGGCCCACCCACTAGGAAGGAAGCGCGAAGGCTTGAATGCGCGTGTTACGGGGTACAGTGAAAATGTTGTGTGTATGGCTTTCCGCCGATCAAAATTTGGAATGTGCAATCCTCTTGGTCGGAATCAGGATAGTTTTGATTTTTAGCGTGTGCAGTGCTCATCGTACAGGGAAGAACGAAAGTGTATGTGCAACAAGTCTGTGCACGTTTCATATTTTTACCAGTACTGTGTCGGGTTAAGTATTTTTATATTGAACATTTTTTGATCTAAGAGTAATGTCTAAAGACTTCATAACTGAATTTCTAGAACTTTACAGAAGTTATCCCTGTTTATGGCAAATAAAAAATAAAGAATACAGTGATCGCAACAAAAATTTCATATCTTCGTAGCTCCTTCCAATTGTCAAAAATCGTAATTTAGCAGTAAGTGATTCATGTGGCGTTATAGCTTGCCGCATACGAGTGTTTTCTCTTTGTATTAGGAGCTACTAGAGATAATTCAAAGTACGTGTCTTAATTCATTCTCAAGTAATTATGCCAATCTGCCAATTCACCCATTTTGACCGAAGTTTTCGTTTAATAATACACTTTTCCTTAATAACTACACACGCCACTGCCATTAACATAAGATCTTTTTTCGACGTCATGTCACGCTTGTCACACATCCTCACTCAACAAGCAAAAGTGTCTGTGTGTGGGAAATATGAAAGTACACGTTTACTTTACAGCAAACATGCAGATACTTAACTGCGCATTCTTCCTTCCTAGTGAGTGGGCCCCTTAAGGAACCCACTACTATAACTGCCAAGCTGTTGTAGAACTATACGCGAACTCGCGTACATCCCAAGCTCGGAAAATATTTGAGAACAGCTTAGTCTGTACCTCGCCTAAAGTAGACCAAGTTCGATAACAGCTCGCGAACTTGGTATGTAGCCTTTTTAAAAATATGAAAACCATTTCCTAAAATGATTAATTGTTTGAATATTCAATAGTATTGTAAAATGTTACAATGAAGTGAGGTATTGTTGTACGTCCTTTGAGAGATTTTTACGTTTACACTCGAATATAATAGTATTATTTGAAAAAACTATTGAAGCAAATAATCATGCTCTCTTTAAATTGAACTATGTTATTGAAATGAGATAAACTTTTATCACTGATTATGAATATCTTCAGAGCAAATTAAGATATTTATTAAATATCTACTTGAAATAATTTTGCTTTAATGTGGATAAAGAATATTTGATTTTATTTTTATATTGGACAATCTGTGTATAAACAAAATATCTCTTAATAGGGTGACATTATTATTGTGTAAATATTATTTTTTTTATAATAAAACTTTGTTAAAATCTTGTCTTTTTTTTACTTCGGCACTATATACCAGTGAAACTACTTTATTATTTTCTTGCATCACTTTCTCACAAAATTCCATTCGTTGAATACTCAATAAACCCTGATTTATAGATTCCGTAACGTAAGGCGTTAAAGATGATTCCCAGTATTATGGGTTGTCTGTGGTATTATACTATTCATAGATACGAGAGCTTATTTTCCCGACTCGGTACCAACGTTGTCAAATTTAGTAGTAACATAACAAGTAAATAGAAAATAAAGAAGTAAATATCAGAAAATAAGATATAGAAAACAAGAAAACCCGGTAGATCAAAGTGTAACCACAGAGTACACCATCTTGGTGTACTCTGTGGTGTAACTATGTATAAAAATATCAGATAATAAGAAATAGAAAACTAAAAAAAGACAAGAATGCCCAGGCCCAAACCCGGTTGATCAAGTGTAACTATGTATAAAAATATCAGAAATTAAGAAATAGAAAACTAAAAAAAACAAGAAAACCCAGGCCCAAACCCGGTTGATCAAAGTGTAACTATGTATAAAAATATCAGATAATAAGAAATAGAAAACTAAAAAAGAACAAGAATGCCCAGGCCCAAACCCGGTTGATCAAAGTGTAGGTAACTATTTATAAAAATATCAGAAATTAAGAAATAGAAAAATAAAAAAAAACAAGAAAACCCAGGCCCAAACCCGGTTGATCAAAGTGTAACTATGTATAAAAATATCAGATAAGTAATAAGAAATAGAAAATAAAAAAAACAAGAAA
The DNA here is from genome assembly GCA_910591675.1 of Galerucella calmariensis. Classification (NCBI taxonomy): domain Eukaryota; kingdom Metazoa; phylum Arthropoda; class Insecta; order Coleoptera; family Chrysomelidae; genus Galerucella; species Galerucella calmariensis. The sequence continues at coordinate 104,199 of CAJUYG010000993.1, read as the reverse complement.
GCCCAGGTTGATCAAAGTGTAACTATGTATAAAAATATCAGAAACTAAGAAATGAAAAACTAAAACAAAAAACCCCAGGTCGAAGATTGCCGTTACGAATGACACTGATCGCTGCTGTAACGCGAGAGATACCCAATTTCTTCTTTTTGAAGTTAAGCTGTGATACGATGACAGAAGTAGGGTGATTTTGAGGTTAGTTTTGACGACGTTTCCTTCGGGTTGGTGAAAATTCTTATTGATGCTGTGCATCAAGGTATTGTAGCAATTGCCGAATAATTAAAATCATCCAATTTTAAGAAAAAATAACCAAGTAATTTGGAAATCTATAAACAAGTTATATATTCTTCTCGTTTTACGGTAGTGCTTGCAGAACGTAAACTGTTAAGTCGCGTCCACATTATGTCCGAATGGTGTCCAGTGTGGATGGTCGCCCGACATTGTCGATCCATAATGTGGACGCAGTTTTACAATAGTCGATTGTCGATCGACACCATTCGACATAATGTGGACGCGGCTTTACGTTACGGAATCTATAGATCAGGGGGATTAGTCGTTAGATCGCAATCGACTAACCCTAGCAGTTAGACAGCAAATAAAACCTATAGTTGGTAAAGTTTATCCAAAATCAATTGCAAAAGCTTAAACACGGTTTCATCACCGCCGGCATGTGCCGATCAAAGGAAAAAGTCGGCAAGGACGACGAGCACGTGTTTAAGCTTTTGCAACTGATTTTATTTAGACCAACTCTAACTAAAATCTTTTTTCCATCTTGCAGCTGTCAGTGGAATAGTTATTTATGCATGTGAAAGTTTCGCTGCATTCAGTAAATCCAAAAAACTAACGATTTTGCTTGGGATTTTACCGAATGTATTTTTTTCCAACGGGCTTGAACCCTGCAACGATTTTAGCGATACGTTAGAAGAAATCTTTCAGGACCCGGCAGACGCAAAGACAAGTATATACTTCCTCATTGTACCTACTCAATGCAGAGAACATTTACACATTTCATTTAGTAGCCACTATAGTATTGTCGCGAGACGAGAGAAAGGCCGTCTTTTGATAAAATGGGTGTCTCGTCTGGCTTGCTCTAGTGATTTAAACCAAATATAGAAAAAACCTAGCAAAGATTTAACGCGTTTTTCAAAAATGTATGTCTGTCACATAATCAGCAAATTTAAAAAATGTTTTTTTTGTAAAGAGGAATTTGAGGAAGAAAATGTAACATTTTTTGCTCGAGAGAGATCTGGAGAGACGAGACTTTCTCCTTTATTATTATTTCGTCTCATCTCGGAGCTTTATTCGAGAGAAAATATCTCTCGTCTTGTCGACAGAGGATGAGACACTATCATAGATAAAGGATGCGTTCGTGACACTATGAGATGAGCCTCAAACGCACTGGTTCAAAAAGCATGCTAGAGAGAGTACGTGACTACAAATACCCTATAAAAAAATATAGGTTAGTGGGATCCGTGCCTGCCGGATGCCAGTATATTTTTTTAGATCGGTCCCCAGCTTTTTGGTTCTTATAGACCAGTGGTGGGGTAGGAAGGGCATATTATATGGATTTCATCTGATTCTAATCTTTATTTCTCTTTTACGGTATCTGAGATTTCCCAAATGGATACGCAGGGAACTAGGAAAGCAGGTACTTACTTATTTCTAGAAAGATTATTTTTCTATATATAAATATGTTTTGTGTGTCTTTAAGTGCCTTCTAAAAAAGTGCTATGTGCCTGATTAACTACAGAATTACTTTATTCTAGTTTTCAAAGGATTTATTAAATTTTATTTGAAACTTGGTGAGACACAAGATACAAGAACTATAATTTGTAATGTATTTCACTTTTAATTTTACCTACTGTAATTGATAGTTTTCCTTCAACATTACACTTATCTGTTATATCTAGAAGATCGTTATACATATATTTAAAATTAATTATATAAAATATATGCAAGATTTCTAATTTATTATGATCTTTATTAATTTGGTTTGTTGAAAGGAAGTTTGTTGTATTCGTAATTCTGCGACATCGTTAATAAAAAAATAAGGACCTGAAATTGAGCCTTGTGGTACATATACTTAATGGTAGATTTTAGGAATAATTCTGTGTTAATTATTTACTACATATATTGAAGATAGGATTCAAAACTCGATAATCAACACTGTCAAAGGCTTTTCCTCATAGGATGTTCGAAACAATGAAAAATTCTGACAGATTAGGTATTGAGTAAACAGTAATGAATGTTTTATTAATGAAACAAGTGCAAAAGTAAGTGATTATTGCACACGACGTGAAATTGTCCAGCGAGGCCGTCAGAAACCGTGTTAAAGCAACACTAAATACTATTTGCACGAATTGCATACAGTATTTTTTCTCCGTTCATGCAAAAACCAAAAAATACCTAATTTAGGTTGCTCTAAATGTACTAAAATGGCGTCAATTTGAATGTTTATGTTTGCCATGATGACAAAACCCTGTAGGAAAAAGATAGATAAGTGCAAATGAAGTTTTTATTGCACTAGAACGACAAAGAACTAGTTTTTCCACTAAATAGAGTTCAATGAAGTTCAGTTTTTTGCATGAACTTAGGAAAAAATTATGTATATAGTTTCTGCCCTTAATTACTATGTAATTTCAGCTGAAGGCAAACAAAGTCATTCAATTAAATAATGTTTACACTGCTTCATTACAATTTACATTTGAGTTTTTGTGTTTAAATAATTTTTATTTAATTCGATTATTAATAACCTTTGTCTTGTTGTCATTGCTTAACGTGTCTCGAAGTTCGATATTTAAATTAATTATTATAAGTATCGACTGATGGTTATTTATTACGCCTTACATTTTCTCTAATTTAAATTAAATTTAAATCAACCAACCCATTGAAAGTAGTACCTACTTTTTTTTTCTTTTTGAACTAGAATATAATTACATAAATTGTCAATTTACTTTTAAATAATGTGGTATCAGGGCCAAACAAAGAAGCCGGGAGCAAACCAATTTTTTCAAGTGGCTGCAATTTAAATTCGTACCTACGTATTAAAAAGAAAATATATTAATCATAAAAACAAAAATAAATTCTATATTTTAAATAAACTAAAAACAACCAAAAAATAAATAAAGTGCAAACTAAACGATGAAATAATAGTAGTTTGTACAATTAATGGGAAAAGTCATTTGCGTACAAGGTGTACACAATATTTTTCCTACAACCACATTTATTAATGAAAGAAATACAGTAATTTACTTAGTAGTTTTATTTAAAATTTGAACAGAAAGAAAAATAAATTGAATGTATAATTAATTGTAAAATTTGTATTGAAACCTCGGGTATCAAATTTTTGGTTGCAGTTCGAGCACTTTTCTATAATATCTGGAGGAGTTTTTTCAATGTCCGAAATGGACAGCTCAAAAGATAAATTATTTTGATCTTAGTTGATGATTCCCAGAATAATGCTTGATAGGTTTATGTTTTATAATTAATAAATTAAAATAGATAATGAAATAAATAGTTAACTTACTTTTGGTTTAAATTTAAAAATTGTACACCAATAAGAAATTCACTATTAGGTTGAATTGTCAAAAAAAGTTCAGGTCATAGGTAGCTTTGTTTGACATTTCGGTGAGGAAAAGTGCCATAGCGTGTACTTTTCGCATTACTTTTCCAACGGTTATCAAAAGAATCAAGAAAAGGCCTGCTTCGCAGATGAAAATTTGTGTAGAAAAGCGTGTTTTGCATAATGATTGTAGGAAAAATAATTTAATTTGTTTAAATCTTCATTATAACTACAGTGCTAACTACATCGCAATTTTTCATGCTTGGGCCCTTTCAAAATCATCAATTCATTGAGGACATAATTCTGGACTGTAGAAATCATTGATATCTAGACGGATGATATCTACCTTATACTGATGAGGTGCAAATACTCCGAAATCGGTCTCTAAGTGATATATTGCTCTTTCGAATTACAAACTATAATGGTTGGTTCTATGAAAGATTACAGAATAAAAATATAAGATGTTTCACTCCAGGGCGGTTGGATTCAAGCTGCTGTCCCAAGCCTTTATTAAAAATTTTTATAAATGTTGTAAAATATTAAGTTTGCAGTTTGGTTTATGTGTTTAATTTAATCTATTGTTTTTCAAATCTTTCAATATACATTTGAGAGTAAAATATATACGGACTCTGATACCAGAGAAGTTCGAAAAGCTCATTTATTTCAAGCTATACAGAGGTAATTGGAGAAATATATATTTAAATTAATAGGTTTCTTTATGACAAAGGTTTTCTTTTTAAATGTTAATTATTTCGAAAAATGTTCGGGATATGAATTTGAAAAGGTGAATAAAAAATAAACTGGAATTTTTAAAATGAATCAATTCACAGTTTTTATCCAGCATCTTAGTAATTTTGTGATACTTATTGATAATCTAGCAGATATTTATAACAAATTCAATTAAATGTACTCATTAGCCACCAGAATAATAGGGCCACTAAATCTTAAATTTAGATCTTTAAATAACGCGTATTTTTTGGATTGACATGGTTAAAACAGTAAAAAGAGAAGCAGCTGCAGGATACATTTATTAAAAAATTTTATAAATGTTGTAAAATACTAAGTTTGGAGTTTGGTTTATGTGTTAAATTTAATCTATTGTCTTTCAAATCTTTCAATATACATATGAGAGTAAAATATATACCTACGGACTCTGGTATAGAGACTGGCATAATATTTGAAAGGAAATTGATTACATGGATGATGAAAAGAAAATTTAGTAAATTCGTTCAAAAGGAACTGACCAATTGCTTTTTGGTAAGCTATAGAATTGAATTTTTGTGTTTTCTTGCGTAAAATGTACTTGTTTATATAATATCCTTATTATAAAAATAAATCCATAATTTTGTATTAGCAAATATTACAAAATATTTAGTGTTTAAGCTTTGCTATTAAGGAGAAAAATATTAATATGACTTTTTGCTCATTTCAACAATTAATTAATAAATTTAAAAAATCTATACAAAATAAATATAAAACACGAACAACCAATAAGCACCGTTCTAAAATAACAGCGCTCGACGGGCGACGTCCCGTATAATATGCCAAATTAAATGCAAGTAAGGACATAGCGTCGTACTGTACCATCCAAGTCACCAGCGGCATCGGTGCTTTACGCAATAAATTCGAACGAGTGAAACATCTTATATTTTTATTCTGTAACCTTTGGTTCTATCTTGCAGATATATACCAGCCCCGTTTAACTTTGAAGTGCAATTCAATATCCTTCGGCATATAGCCAGGGAAGTAGTTGTTGCTTCTTAGTGCAACGTCTTTGTTCTTTGATTTTCAAAGACTCTGTGAGGCGTTATAATATTATTAAACTATTACCTTTGACATCTATTGATAACACGCTTCACTTAAATGACACTTTCTGTGCATGAAACTAGATAACTAGTAAATTTTATTCAGCATCAATTGCAAAAGATAAAACAAGTGTTCGTCAAAAGGCGACCAGGGACGAACACCAGTTTTAGCTTTTCCAATTATTGATTTTGGACTTAAGCTACATCCTCAATTAATCTGCTAGCGAAGTGGCACTTCAGCACGCGTGCTGCAAAACGGATACCCATCCTCAATCCTGTCAATTCAGTCTGCTTGATTATTATCGCACATGCGCATTTTCATTGTTATTTTAAAGTAACGAGGTAATTAAAAAGTTCAACCTGTGATTATTCTTGTAAATAAAAGTAGTTACTACTTATCAAAGACAACAAATTAATATAATTACGATATTAGAAACTAATATATGTTTGTTTACAAAGATAATAGAATAAAATAGGGTTAGGGTACCTAAATTATTTTTCCCATGATTAAATGCGCATGACACAATTCGGCACGCACGGAAAAAGCTTACACCTTGCAAGCTTGCACTTCCAATTCGGCGCGCATGTCAGCACGAAATTGAATTGAGGATACTTACGTTTAAACGTCATTGTCCCAGCAGGCGTGCCGAAGTGCCACTTCGCCACTAAATTGATTGGGGATGGGCCTTTACTATACAAACTGGTGCAGAGGGCAAAGATATTGGACTACGTGCTATGAGCAGCTACGAGCAAAAATACAAAAGTGTAGTATTATCGGAGACAAACAGAAAAAATGCTATAAGGACAATCGGAAAAAATATTAAACTATTTTTCATCCCTCACCACTAAACAATAAACAATTTCAAGTAATCAGCGTATGTGTCGCGATGGTTCACTGGATGGATAACGCCTGGCAATGTGAACAATAAATGATAGTGACTTTTCGTTCCCACCCCACCGGTTGTCCCACGCTCACGAAACCACCAAGCTTTTTTTTTATTAAAATTTGCTGAAAAAAAAGGAAAGTGAAATGTTCCTTATAATATTGTTCTTATCGTTCATGCATAGTGATTTTTATGTGAATATCGTTAGAACTTAAATTCTTACATTTTGAAAAAACTGCTCAGAACAGTGACATTTTTTTAAAATGACTGACTTGAATAACTTTTTAAGCTAAGCGTGGTTTTACAGTTAATCATAGAATAATTTTAATAATTCTAAAAAACAATTTTTTAAAACTTGAATTCCAAAAAAAAATCCACCCTATTTTTGACAGAAAAGACAGAGTATAACAATTCTATTTAAAAAGTTGGAGCTGTTCCTTTCTAATACCCCCTCTTTCGATAAAAATGGCCTTCTCGCTATTTGCTTTCTCTTATTTTGTTTATTTTCAAACGGAATGAATGGAGTAAAAGGTGAGGAAACAAATTCCGCAATTTAGATTGGTCACTTTTAAAAAATTCATTAGATCAGTCGCGTCACGTACATCGGTAAAATCGTTCCGTGTTTGTTTAACTGATAAAGTCGGTAAGTTTGTTTATATTATATTTAAAAAAAAGTTGAGATCTTTGCACATGATTTTATTATTAATATAAATCTACTTTTTTATGTTATGTATGTTATTATGTATCCTAATTTTTTTACATAATTTTATTACCTGTTAAAAAAGTGTTTTTACCAATACAGTAATTATTATGATTATGCGTCTATTACTATACTACGGACAATTTAATTCATGTATAAAAAATCCCATAAGCCGCATGATTTTGTCATTATGACAGCGAAAAATGTTTACCCTAACTTTTCCAGCGACAAAAACGGAACCTAACTTTTGAAAGCATGACAACCACCATTGTAAACCAATTTTTAATGACGTTTCGTCAATTTTTCTCAAACTAATTTACATCTCATTTTTTAATTTATTAGTTTACATATTCATTAAATTGTCTTACCGAATTCTAGCTTTTTTTGAGTCGAAGTAAACTTGACATTTATAATTCGAGTTTTGTTGCCATTAGGTAATTCAACTAAAAAAACTGCCAGACAAAATAACTCGTCCTACGGACTCGTAATTTCTTCAGAGATAGTTTTTTTTCGTTAAATTGCCAGGCAACAATATTTTTATTGATACATGTCAAGTTTACTTCGACAAAAAAAGCTCTCATGTAATTATAATTGAAAAAAACACTAGATACTATTTTCACTATACGAGATGAACCTACCTCTTCTCTTTTATTTGTTCTTCTCTTGTTAATATTGTTGTGATTTTTAACCTTTGGGTAACTTTCATTCATATATATTGTTATTTTGCTTTTGCAGTTTTCCTTTGGAATTAATTTAAATTGGTGCTCATTTTATTATCGATCCATTAAGTTAAAAAAATTAGAATCGTTTTTTGAAGGCTAGGATTTCTTAATCATTTTTTTCTACGTTCATGCAAAAAACAAAATTTTATTGAACTCTATTTAGTAGAAAAACTGCACTCATCTGTCATTTTACTACAGTATTTTGTCATCGTGACAAACATAATCAAATCGACACCATTTTAAGTACTTATTTTCAGAGCCACCCAAATAAGACATTTTTTGGTTTTTTCATGAGTATAGAAAAATTTTTGTATCCAATTCGTGCGAATACTTTTTGCACTTGTTGCATAAATATCTATTGGAATATTAAATATTTTCAATGATTGTAGATGTCAAGATATTATTTTGTGTATTGATTTGCCGCTTTCTTGCTCTCTAATTGTAAAAGTAAAAATAATTTGCTATGCAACAAAATCGAAATATTTAATATACTTATTTATAAACAATATTGTCCTCTCTTGACCTTGATAACCTACCTCATCTCCTATTCCTATCGATGGCTTTACGTTTATTTTGTTAGTAGGTAAACATATAATTTAGGAAAAATTTTAAACTGTGTCTATATAATTGGCACCTGCCTAATTGATTTTCTAATACCATATTATTGGCGTAATAACTTGTAATAATAACTAATAAGCAAATTGTTTTTTTCCATAACATATTATGAGCAATAGTTAAAGAGAAACTCTATTATAATGCGTAAATATTTATAGATGGTCCCAAAAATATCAACTTTTTTTTATAAAAAAATGTAGATACCTATTTCTACCTTTTTACCAAACACTTAAACTATGAAGACATAGGTATGACTGCACTTAAGGTTGTTAGATGTTATTTTAAGATTAAATCGACAAGAAAATATGATGAAAACTTGTTGAAAGTAGGTATGTGACATTAGAAATAGTTTGCTTAGACATTTTATTAGTGCGATGATATAAAATGTTGCATGTAGGTAGTTACTCAATACAAAATGTATTCAATAAAAGTTATGAACAGTCACAGTGTGAAGTAGGTAAAATATCATTAGGTTAAAAAATAAACCACGTTCCAAACAGATCCTCCGTTCCATTATCGAGATAAAGAGCGATTTTCTTTTAATCGAACACCTAATACTAACACGAAAGATCGATAAATTAGATAATAATTCTCCAGTCCTTTTCTCAAAGTTTTCTAAAATCTGTTAAATTATTTTCAATTAATTCTCGCTCTCTTGTGATATTACTATAACATACTATTATTTACGCATTAATTGAATTACAGAAATGTTATTACTTAATGTTTACACTGTACCTATGTAATAGTATCATGCACGATACGCATAGTATGTCGATTACAAAATTTTTACAGTTTTAGTTTTCTTACAGGGTGTTCCAAATTATAATTGGATATACCTATTTGTCCGGCAAGCAAAAGACGATTCAAATTTTATGCAAATACAAAAAGTAGGTAATTTTTCCAAAACAAACTTTGTTTAATGAATAATTTAAATTACTTTTCCTTCTGTAGCAATCTTTATACAGGGTGTACCAATCTTACGACAAACTTCGGTATATGCATTATTTTAAGAGATATAAAAAAATGTTACCAACAAAAATAGTATTTTTTTTTTTTTATTTGCACAAAAAAGTCGCATCAACCATAGTAGGTTATTAGCGACGGTACAGTAGGTAATTACACTGAATTAAATACATTGATTGATTTTAAAAAAATTATCAGTTTATGATAATAATTATACTGAAATAATGTTTTAAATGTGGTAGGTAGTCCACAGTTTTCTCTTTGTGTATAGTATTTAGGACATTCTACGAGGATATGTTTCACTGTTATAACTACATTACATAGATCACATACTGGGTTTTCTTCACGTTTTATTAGGTAACTATGAGTTAGCCTAGTATGCCCCAACCGTAGACAAAAAAAAAATAGTAGATGTGTTGAAGATCCATATTTTGAAAGTATATCGAACTATACAGAGTGCTGCATACAAACCAAACATATGATTTTTTAAATGGGAACCCCTGTATATTATACCGAATTCGGATCGGTTACATTTTTTTGAAGCTTTTGATATAAGGCTTTGCCACATTATACAGAGTCCTTCAAAAGATATGGACACGTTTATGTGAAAATCGTAGGTAAATCAACGCTCTGTAGCTTGTTGTACGTTGAAGAAAAAAAATTATTTTGTCAAAGAGAGTTTTGTTATATAATGCAATATCTCCATATTCTATCAACTTTTCATTATTTGCTTTTTTGTATACAGGGTGGACGGAAACTCGAACCTGTTATTTTCTTTCTTCTTTCAAATGCAACACCCTGTATTTTATAGCAGAAAATCTTCGATTATGTAACTGTAACTGTAATTTTTGTCAAGCATTCCCTATATCCAAAGTTTATAAAAACAGAGTTATTGTGTAATATTTATTGTAAACTATAATTATTGACCTATTATGTGAAAGCAATAAACGTTGTATGTAACAAAAAATCATAATTGATACTAAATTTTAATAAACAATTCATTCTAAACAAAATTAACTATCAAAAGTATAATCCTAACCGTATTATTAAAGTGTAGGTTCAAAGTTCTCACCGTTAACATCAATGCATTTCTGTAAGAGGGGGCCCAACTGATTGGCCAGCTCGGTCACCCGATTTAACAAAAGGATTTATTTTTTTTGCGTCTTGTAAGGAATAAGTTTATAAAATCCCCGGCTATTAGAGATGACATGAGAGAATTAGTACTGCTAACGTTGATATGCTGAGAAATGTTAGTCAATCATTTGAGCTATTCTGCAGCATTGCATTGATGTTAACTAAGTTAGAATTATACTTTTGGTGGCTAGTTTTGCTTATAATAAATTACTTATTAAAATTTATTATTAATTAGGATTTTATGCTACATACAATGTTCAATGCTTTCACATAAAAGGTCAGTAATTATTATATTTTACAATAAATATTACAAAATAACTGTGTTTTTTATAAACTTTGGGTATAGGGAATGCTTGACAAAAATTAAAGTTACATAATCGAAGATTCTATTTCTGCTATAAAATACAGGGTGTTCCAATTGAAAAAAGAGAGAAAATGACAGGTTCGAGTTTCCGTCCACCCTGTATACAAAAAAGCAAATAATGAAAAGTTAATGGAATATGGAGATATTGCATCATATTACGAAACTTTTTGGCAAAATAAATGTTTTTTCTTCAACGTACAACAAGCTACAGAGCATTGATTCACCTACGATTTTCACATAAACGTGTCCATATCTTTTGAAGGACTCTGTATAACGTGGCAAAGCCTTATGTCAAAAACTTCAAAAAAGTGTAACCAATCCGAATTCGGTATAATATACAGGGATTCCCATTTAAAAAATCATATGTTTGGTTCGTAACAGAGTTATGCAGCACTCTGTATAGTTCGATATAATTTCAAAATATGGAACTTCATCACATCTACTATTTTTGTTGGTAACATTTTTTGATATCTCTTTAAATAACCTATATACCGAAGTTTGTTGTAAGGTTGGTACACCCTGTATAATAATATAAGAAGGAAGAATACTTGAACCGTTCAAACAAGAAACAAAAAATGATAAATTCATTATTTCAATTAGACATGCGTAATAATAAGAGTACCTATATAAATGCATCAAATTATGTCTATTAGTAACTCACTTTTACACGAATAGCCTCGGGTTGTGTCTTTTTGTTGCGCATCTGTAGCAAAAGTATCAAGATAAGTTTGTCGACAATACCAAATTGGTTAATATTTTCACAAAAAAAAAAGAAATTACTTTACTGTCAGCAGATCAATAAAACATTTCACCTTTTTTTATAGAATCAGATCAATTTTATATCTGTGACATTAAAACGTATACATTTTTCCCATCCTTACCTTACTGAAGTAAACGTATGGAATAAAATGAAAGCGTATAAGCAAAAAATATCAAAATGTACTTTCGATTTTATTATTATAGGTATAATCACTAAAAGCTGAATAATTAAAGAATAATATGTGTTTACGTTGTTTGTATTATGTGCATTTTACCAATATAAACTAATATAAAAACACGCCAACTGAGGTTCATTTATACAGGAGCCAGACAACTTTATGTTTTTATTTTTTAGCTAAAGTTCAAATATGGTATTTTAGCATAGTATATAAACACTTTGTTTATAGTTGAAATAATAACCTTCTTGGTGTGCGTCATCGATTGTTAATGTCCTTCTAACACATTACGTAGGAAGAAATGGAAAAAAGGCAGGTCTGTGATTAATCCTAATCAAAATATCACAATAATGAACCGTTTCAATGTATTACAAACGTCAACCCTAATCTTTGACTTACAAAAATTTGATTGGTTGATGTTTAGATTACGCGCAAGCTCAACCTATCAATCGAGAGCTTAAAATACTACGAAGGCGTTACTTTCGTAGCAGCAATGTGTCTTACGTCTTTCTCTACTGTCACACTGACAGTTCTCGACAGGTCTGTACTTTGTTGTTTACGGTCAATTATTATTATTTATGAAAAGTGAATATTAATCTTTTCTGCTGGAAGATAATCCAGATGAATTCGGCCATCTGGAAATAACATTTTAACAAGATGGTGCTCCTGCACATTATTATGGTGCAGTAGGACGTTACCTGGATGAAAATATCTAGGTAGATGGATCGGCCGGCGAGGTCCTATAGATGGCCACCTCGCTCACCAGATCTGACACCATTAGATTTTTTTCTATGGGGGTACTTGAAATCAAAGGTTACGGCACCAGATAGCATTGGCGTTTTGAAAGAAAGAATTATTGAAGAATGCAATGCAATTTCAGCTGACACATTCGAACGAGTACGACAAGAGTTTACTAATAGGATGTATTACTGTCAGGAAGTAGACGGAGCACATTTCGAACACTTGCTATAAGAATCCATTGTTGATATTTGATTAATTGAATTTAAAAAAATAATTTCAATAATTTTGGTATTTATTTAATTTATTCGTCAAAATTAGTTTAAGCCCTAACAAAATTAATATAGCTATGTAGCCAATGTCAATGCCTTTCAAACGAGATATCACTTGCCATAAAGTCCTATATAAAATTATTGGCCAGAGTGGCACTGTGTCGTCATCTATTACTATTACGTCACCTGTTACCATTCGTAGAGAAGTTTACAACACTTTATTTCACCCGCCAAATTTTATTAATGTAAGTGTAGCCGTTCAAAAGATACGAGGGGGGAGGGGACTTTTGAATAGCACTGTTTAGTAACTGGTGACCCAAAGTGTTGGTTTAAAACCTGAATGAAAGTAACTTTCCGCACGAGTGACAATATCGTTTACTTTATGTGATACTATATCAAATAAGTTACTTTTGTGTGTAGTCGTATGGCAACTCATTTTTAGTATAAGATAATTAAATATTTTCATTTACTATTTCAGCTATCGCAATTATATTGTCCTCGATACAGTTTGCATCTATTAGGTAATATTTGTTAAATTTTATAATTAAATTATAAACTTGGAACATGAACTTTGTCATATCGCTAGGTACGATCACAGAATTATTAAACCATTAAGCAATTACCTACATTAACAAACATTATTTATATTTTTTAAAATTTTAAATGACCGCTGACCTAGACATTCATTAATAAATGTAATTAAATTAACAATATTATTTTGAATTACGGTGGTGCAAACACTTTTTCGTGTGATTTTCGAGCAAAAGTATCAAGGCTTACATTAAGTAGGGAGGGTGAGTGAAGGCTCACAGTACTCAGGCCACATGTGACCCATTGTACATCCTCCCGAGGAGTTGTCCTCCTAGGTCGTCGTCCATTCTGTCCTTCCCAGGAAGGTGGACAAGTCACTAGGAGACATCTTCATATGGCCAGGTGTAGGTCAAGACTCACCGAACACACTCCCTTATGGCAGTGACTATATAGTCACTGCTTATGGACAATAACTCCGGACACTCGCATAAGACATGCCTGACAGTTTCATCTTCCTGTTCACACATCCTGCATAGAAATGTGTCCACTAGCCCCATAGTATGGAGATGTTTCTTTAGTTGACAGTGGCCAGTCAGAAATCCTACTGTTAAACGTAGGTTTTTCCTGGTCATCGCCAAATAATTCTTTGACGCCAGCTTCCCAGGGTCGCCCAGGATGATCCTGGCAAGACTTTGATTCCGTCCCATCTGGGCCCTAAAAATTTTAGTCCAGCTGCTTCCCTGGCTAAAGAATCGGAAATGCGATTACATTTACTCCTGTTGTGCCCTTTAACCCACCTCCGGATAATATTGTTATCTGCCGAGGCGTTAGCTAAATCTTGGTGGCACTCTGGTTCTAACACCCGCGCTATAACACGTTGTCTGCTCAAGGCTAATATGGCTTGTCTACTGTCAGTGAAGATTGCTATGTTTTTGCCAGAAACTCCTTTACTGGTTAGTTCTTTTGTGGCAATAACAACGATTAACATAAAATTTTTAATACTTTTACAATATATTACACGCCGCCAAGTTATCATTTTAAATCCAAAACAAGATCGTCTTTCACTCCTGTAAATTACAATGTCTCTCCAGGAACGTCATCTTCCATTTTTATAAGGGAAACTAATGGCGAAGAAAGTGAGGTTATGAAACAATGTACAACAAACCAGTTCCGTTCTATGCCGCCAGCTAAAGTAGCATAGAGTAGCATGGCACTGCTATTGAGGATACTGGATTGTGTACCTATTACTTATACAGACAGAGCGAGTCTAGTGCTAACACAAGACCTAAAAACGCATACATAGACAAGCAAGAAGCGATATTTTCATATCATGCGCTTACATTAGCGCTAAGAAGCAATATTAAAGTTTAAAACGATCTGCTATCACAAATGATTGGATAAATTATTGATTATAAACATATATGAATATTTTCTTTTTAATATATGGAATATCCACACCCATGGTCGACTTTTTTGCTGGTTGAATTTGCTGTTGATTGATCGGTAATGTAGGGACGATAGTAAACTAGAATAAAATCATACCCTTAAATGGGTTTAACTGTACGTATATTGATAATAATGTTTATGAAGTGAAAAAATATTAGATGAAGATGAAGATAATTTGACTTAAAGTTAGTTATATTAGTAGTACATAATAACTATAATAATAATGAAGAAAAAACTTTAATTTAAGTTATTTTATTTTTCATTTTATCTTACAAATCATCAGTATCTACTGCAAAAAGATTTTAGATTATGTAGTTTTTCTTTTATGGTAGGTACTACAACTTTCTAATTTTGTATATGATAATATAGTGTTTGTTTTTTACCAAAGCAAACAAATTAAAACGCATAAGCGAATAACTAGATACGAACTGGTCTAGTAGGCATACAGTCAGTCAATTATAACCAAATTTGGATTAAATAATGTATTTTTACTCGGTTTTTCGGACGTATGTTAACCTACTTTTTAAAATAACATATCGAAATTAATCACTGAAGTAAGAAGACAGATAATGAGTATTATGAAGACGATTTAAAATACCTAAAAAAATGTATTTGAATACCAGTACTCAGTAGTGGACTGTGAAGGTTTGAAAAACTTTTACAATTAACTATACAATATTTTGAACATTTACAAATAAAATGGGACCAGAATGAGCGTTTTAGTCGAAGCCCAGCGTACTGGAGACCTATTTAAAAATGGTTATTTTTCATAAAAACGGAAGGGATAAATGAAATTTTGCAAAAATTACTGAAGCAATCGTGCCCATATTTCACACACTTTTCAAGACCATCAAAACTCACAGCTTTGTGAAGTTTTGTCCAATTTCGATCAATATTTCGAAAGTTATGTTGTTAAAAATGGCCATTTTCGTGTTTTTTTAATAACATTTTTGTTTAAAAAGACTCTCCTCAATAGGAGAACTCAATAAAGTATTGCGGTCTGGATCCCTGGGCCACTCTGGCATGGAAGGAAACGAGAAGGCAAACTCTCTTGCAAGGGAGATGCCACACGTGTTTCTATCGGACCAGAACCTACAATTGGCATCGCAATAAGTTTTGCCAAACAAACACTAAATACCTGAACAGCAAGAAGAGCTTTAGACTTCTGGCATAATTTACCAGGATTGGCTCATTCAAAGGCTTTTATACATTCTTCGAAGAATGTCTCCAAATAAATGTTAGACTATAGCAGGCATGACCTCTACGTTGTCTAACATGCCTTTTAACAGGCCACTGTCATCTAAATCATCATATGCTAAAACGGACTGTCGGAAGATCCGACTTGCCGTCTTTGCCTGGAAGATGATGAAACAACAGGGCATATAATTTGTGCCTGCCCCGCCGCGGCTCGAATCACGTATCTGATGTTTGGCAGGGTCCCTCTCTCGCCCTCGGAGTCCTTGGACCTGAAATATCATTCACTAAATAAATTTGTTAGGAAGCTGAATTTGTTTAGTGTAATCTGAATACGTGTGAGCCACAATAGACTCTTGCGAGTCGCAGTGGAGGGCCTTATAGACCCACACGTCTAACCTAACCTAACCTAAAAACCACAGTATTTCTGATGATAGTACTTCCTGGAGACCCATTTAAAAATAGTCTTTATTTATAAAAACGAGATAAATGAATACAATTTTGCAAAAACTACTGAAGCAATCGGGCCCATCTTTCATACACTTTTTAAGAAATCTAAGAAATCAAAAATCATAACTTTGTAAAGTTTTGTTCAATTTCGATAAATATTTCAAAAGTTATATTATTAAAAATGACCATTTCTGTGTTTTTTTCTTTTTTGTTTATGGGGCGATTTTAATCTGCCACATCTCATTTTGTAGGTATTTTCAATGTGCACATGTTTCTAAGCTGCAGCTTAAGGTAAATGAATAATTATTATTTATTTTCCAGGTAATCATGCCTAAGGAGGATAGCCCAGTAACAGAATGGTACAAAAACAAGAGCATTTTCATTACAGGAGGAAGTGGCTTTATGGGAAAAGTTATGATCGAAAAACTTCTTTACTCTTGTCCGGATATAAAAAATATTTATATATTAATCCGATCTAAAAGAGGCAAAAGTCCCAAAGAAAGAATAGAGGCTATGTGGAAATTACCAGTAAGTACAAAGAGATAAGTAAAGTTATAGTTGTGAGTAAAATTAATTTGCACCGTTTCACGTTAAAATAACAGTTTGCGGCAAGGTTCCTTTGAGGATTGGTAATCCCAAAAGATAAAAAGGCCATAAATCATTTCGAGTCTTGACCCACCCACAAGCGAAACATCGTTAGGGGGTATCGTACCTCGTCTGTACCACAGTATACCAAAACAACCAGTAGTGCATCTCAACTTCGCGCATCGGTTGTGCGCAGTTCGCCATTTCGGTTTAGAAACCTATCAAGTTCGGCAAGGACGGCGTATATTCTACTTCGGTTTAGGGACAGTTTAGTTTGGTTTAGTCGCGTAAGCAGTGGCGTAGTGTGAATTAAATTATTTTTTTTGAGTGACTGTAATCAAATAAGATGAATAAAGTTAAAGCAGGTGTGGTTTGTGCTGCAAAGAACTGTAAAAGTAAATCATGTTTGTATATGAAAAAAAGTTTTCTTGGATTTCCCTGTTCTCCTGTTTCATTTATTATAAATTTATTTATATATATAGGCTATTCATTCCTGTCGGAATGGTGGCCGCTGATTTCAGCTCATCAGATTCATTTTTTGCGGTGAATCACTCCGCTGTTTTCTCCTTATTTATTTTCCTTTATAAATTACTATGAGTTTTTGCTTCTTCTGTTATCTTCTTCCATTTTTTCCTGTCCTTTATATCTATTTTCCATTTGTTTATATTCATTTTTCGTATATCTTCTCTAATTTGATCTTCCCATCTTGCCTTCGGTCTTCCTTTTAGTCTGCTTAGTTGTGGTGTCCAGTTTGTTATTCTTCTTATTATTGTTGATGTCTCCCTTCTATTTACATGTCCATACCATTTTAACCTTTGAGCTTTTATGAACCTCACGATATCTTCTCCTTTCATCTTCTCTCTAATTTCATGATTCATCATTTTTCTGAATTCCCCCTCTTCTGTTTTCACTGGGCCAAAAATTTTCCTTAATATTTTTCTCTCAGCTATCCTTAAGTTTTCTTCGTTTTTACTTGTCAAACACATAGTCTCTGCGGCATATGTCATTGTTGGTCTTATAGCAGCTTTGTACAATTTCAATTTGGTGTTTTTACTTAAATGTCTGTCATTCATCAATTTATTGTACTTCCAGTACGCCTTATTTCCCGCTTTTATTCTTTCTACTATCTCTACTTTTCTATCATTTTTCTCGTTTATCATCACACCTAAATATTTAAAATTTTCTACTTTTCTAAATTTGTAATTCTGTATTCTTATTTCGTTTATATTTTCCGTTGTTTCCCTACTGACTATCATGTATTTAGTTTTTTCTTCATTTATTTCTAAGCCTCTACTTTTCGCTTCTCCAGCCAGATCGCATAGCATCTTATCCAGGCTGTTTCTATTTCTTGCAATTAAAGCGAGGTCGTCTGCATATCCTATTATTTGTGTCATATTCTGAGAAATTATAGTTCCCCGAGTTATCGCTTTAATCGCTCCGTCTAACGCTATATTGAACAGCGTGGTTGATAGTGCATCACCCTGTCTTACACCTTTTTCAATAGCAATTTCTTCTGTGTATCCCTCATCTGTTATTACTCTGGTTTTCGAATTGTTAAATGACATTTTTGTTAGCCTGATGAGTTTTTTCGGTATTCCCATTTTATGCATTTCCTCTAATAGTTTATATCTCTTAACACTATCGAATGCTTGCTTAAAATCCACAAACAATATATGCAAATTTATTCCATACTCGTAACATTTTTCTATCGTTTGTGTCATTACATGAACGGCATCTATTGTCGATTTCCCACCTCGGAACCCATATTGGTAATCTCCTAGTTTCTTTTCCGAGTATTTAGTTATTTTCTGTCTTATTAGCGACGTTAGTATCTTATATGCCGTATTAAGTAGGGTTATTCCTCGGTAGTTTTGGCACTTTGTTTGGTCTCCCTTTTTAAAGATAGGTTTTGTCAATCCTAGATTCCATTCTATTGGCATTTGTTCTTCATTCCATATTTTGGTTATTAGTTCAAATATTTGTTTGTTTAGTTCCTTTCCTCCTTTCTTCACTAACTCGTTAACTATTCCATCTGATCCTGGTGTCTTCTTCTGTTTGAGATTCAATATTATTTCTTCGTATTCTGCGTATGTTGGTGGGGTTTCTTCTTCTTCTTCCTCCTCTAATGCCTCATAGTTTGCTTCTGTAACCCTATCCTCCTTAAACTGTCTTTTATAGTACGTTTCCCATTCCGTTTTATTTATCCTAGCCGTTTCTGTCTTCTTTTTACTTTGTTTTTTTATAAGGTTAAATAATCTTTTGTTATCTTTGCTGTCCTGCTCTATATCCAACATCCTTTTCTTTACCCACTCTGATTTTTTTGTCTTGCAACATTTGTCAGACTCTTTCTTTTTTTCCTTGTATTCTGCCAATTCTACCTCTCTTCCTGTAATAAGCCATTTCGCCCGTGCTTGATCTTTTTTCTCTTTTTTCTTCTCACATTCTTCATCGTACCAATCTTTACTTTGTTTTTTCTCTTTTGTTCCTAATATTTCATCTGCTGTTCTTGCCATACTATTTTTTATGCATTCCCATTTTTGCTCTATGTTTTGGTCTGCTCCTTCCCCTAGGTTCTCTCTTAATCCTTGTATGTATTTTTGTTTCGTGGTCTCTTCCTCTAGCTTTTCAATGTTCCATTGTTTTAATTTCTTCTCCCTTGCAAAGTTCCGTAATATCTTCATTTTCATTTTTACCACTACTAGAAAATGGTCAGAGTCTGCATTTGCCCCTCTAAATGAGCGAGCATCTTCTATTATTTTCAGCCATTTTCTCGATATAAGTGCATGATCTATTTGATTGCCTTCATTTGTTCCTGGTTTCATCCATGTTACTTTGTGTTGTTTTTTATGTCGAAATTTTGTACTGACTATATATGTGTCTGTGCTTGTTCCAAAGTTACAGAGCCTTGCACCATTATCGTTAGTCTTGCAATGTATTGTTTCTTTCCCTGCCACATTTTCATTGTATTCCTCTTTTCCAATTTGTGCATTAAAATCTCCTATCACTAGCTTTATATCATTTCTGTGTGTTTTTTCCCATACCTCCTGTAGTTTGTCATAGAATTCCTCTTTCTGATCATCATTTGCTTCCTGAGTTGGTGCATAGACATTTATTATGGTTAAATTTGCTTGTTTATTTTCGATTCTTATGCTTGAAATTCTGCCATTTACTGCTTGAAATTGTAGTACTTTATTTCTTAATTTTTTATTTACCATAAATGCTGTACCATTTCTTCCTTGCTTTTTGTCTCCCGAGTAGTAAAGGGTATATCCTTCTTTATCTATTCTTCCTTCGTCTTTCCATCTAATCTCTTGCAGTGCCAGTACTTCTAAATTATACTTATCCATTTCTTTAGCTATTTCTGCCATTTTACCGGTTTTCAGCATTGTTCTAACATTCCATGTGCCTACTTTTATTTTTTCCTTGTTTTTCTTCTGTTTGTTTGTTTTTATTTTTCCTTTCTTATTTGACTGTTGTCTTTGTTCCGTTATCGTTTCCTTGTTCCTTGCCTGGTCATCACCTATATTCTTTGTCCCTTTGTTTTGTGCTAGTTTTTTGTCCTTACCAGTTTTTCAGATAACTTATCCCATATCCATTCTTCCCCATCAATGGTTATTTTATTAAATCCAATCTTAACCGTCCTCCCATTACTTCTTTCCTTATGTGCCCTGTCTCTTATTGTCTTTTGTCTTTTCCTCTCTTTCTTTGTTAGATCATGATTTATGTATATTCTGTCGCTTTTTATATTCCTTAATTTTTGTTTATTTTTCATTATTTTCTCCTTCTCTTGACCATTATCTAGTTCTATCAGCACAGTCTTCTCTCCTAACTTGTGAGCTGCTTTAACTTGTACCTGTATTTCCATTTGGCTTTCCATGAAAGTGGTGACTGCTTTGCTTAACTCAATGTTATCCGTTATATTCATTTTAAGACCAGTCATTACTACGTTATGCCTTCTTTTCTCCTTTTCTGTCCATTCTTGATTTGTTTTAATAGTTCTCAGTTCTTTCTTAATATCTTCATTCTCCTTTTCTATTTTTTCATACATTTTTCTTATTTCCTCATTTTCTTGTTTTAGTGATTGAATCTCCTCCCTAAATGCTTTTTGCTCCTTCCGCATTTCTCTGGTTTCGTTTTTCATATCTACCATTTCTGCTTTCATATCCTGCATTAATTCCAGAATTTTATCTAGCTTCTCCTCTTTTTTTGGTTTTGTTGGCGTTCTTCCTGTCTTTCTGTTTTTCCCAAACGGTTCGAGATTTTCTTCGTCTTCTGTATCTCTTCTTCTTTTGTGTCCCTCGTCTGTAGAATCACTCTCCATTATTGGCCGTCAAGAGTGCAACAGAATCAGTGTCCCCCGCACGCTTATATCAGCGTCCTACTACAGTTCAGCAACCGATACTTACGCGGGCTGACCTTTCCTATCACCTCACCTGCCAACCGGCTACTAAATTATCCTCGCTCCGGTCCTGCTTATTCGGAATCTCTGTTCATTAATCGACCCGATAATAGACTAATATAAATCGTTTGACCTTTGTTTTTTAATATCGCCTCGTTGAGGTTTACTGTTTGTCTGAAGTTTTTAATTAAATAATATTTATAAATCTAATTGGATTGCCTTTGTACTTACAGATTTTTTACCGGCTTAAACACTTCTACTAGATTCACTCAACTTTAGAATTTGTTCATTAGTTTTTACCATCAAATTTTCAATTTAATCACCACTGCATTAACACACACCTTTCCACGCTTATTGCCAGGACACATAAATTTATATATAAGAGTATTATACACTTAAATAGAAATACACATAAATAGAAATTTCAAATAAGATATTAAAGAAAGAAAGCAAGAAATTTATTGATCTTTACGAAAAGGTATACAATGTTATGCCAGTTACTTCTATAAATAAACAAACACAACATTCTAAATTCTCTAGAGTTTTTTCCTTGTAACATGTTCAAATTGTTTATTATATAACATTCACAACATTAATCTACTCAATAAAATTTTCTTCGAAACATAAATTTAACAACTTTGAATTATACTAATCCTTCCCTGTCCAAAAAGTAGAACTATTAGTTAATACGGACCTCGTATCTAAACCCGAATGGCCGTTTCAAGGCCAAATAAAATTATTGCGCACAAGCGATGCGCGAGGCTGAGATGCACTACTGGTTGTTTTGGTATACTGTGTCTGTACTATGCGTATGACATAATCTGTCATGACACAGAATATTGAGTAGGGATTTGAGGCCATAGAGAACAAGAAATTTGGTATATTCTAATCGCGATCTACACAAAAAATGATACAAAATACAGTACAGGCAACAAGGAAATAATGGGTCAAAGCATGAAGCTGCTGTGAGAATATTGACAAAAGTTTCAAAAAGATCCATTATTTACATTCATAGATAAAACAGCTGATATTTTTATAGGCCAGACGATAGGGGTAACAACTACAAGTAATTAGCAATACGCCTGATTTTTTTTCATAAGTACCTTAAATTATGTAGATTAATATAAATAGTTATTTATGATATGAGTGTTAAAAGTGAGGTTTTATTTTGTGAGTGAAAACGTTTGTGAAATGAGCGGAGCGAATTGAACAATTTCACGAACAAAATAAAATCACTTTTAACACAAATACCATACAATGTTTTTTGTACAACTTCCCTATTTTGATAATGAAACGAGCGAATTTGCAATGACAATAAATTCAAAATGCATTTTAGTATTCAAATAATCAAAAGATTGTTGTGAATGGCAGACGTTGCCAACGTTATGATTACTAACAAATGAGAAAAGACGCTGTCATTTGAATTTCATTCCTGTCCAGTTTTCGTCTTGGGTTTTTAACTGCTTAATATGTTTGTCGAGAGTCCAATTATTAATAAAAGTGACGATTTGGTTGTTCCTCTGGATATTGAAGAGTCTGCAAGAAGAGCAAATCTGGAACTCTTACCTAAAAAATCTGTTCAGCAGTACGATATTGCATATAACATATAACATATATTAATGTTCATAAGTAATGATTGTTAAATATTGATAATAAAAATTTGCAATTGCTGAATTTTTCTCATCTGATTTCATCATAAGAAAATGGAGTGCTAAAAATATTTTTAACACTAGTGTTAAAAGTATTTTTAACACGCTGCTATGTAAACAATCGTTTTTAACATTGTTTGCTATCATTAAAAGTGTCACTTTTAATGACAGTTGTACAAAAAAAGGTTTACCAGTCTATCGATTTCCCAAATTAGAAAAAAAATCTAAATTCTAAATATTTCGCGCTGGGAGGAAGGTAGAGAAAAATAAACAATACCACCGTTTGAGATAAAATTTTTTGCATAACTTTTTCCAATAAAAATATGTAAAAATTAATTTATTACCTTTTATTAATTATTCACAGCCTTAACTCTTACCAAACATTGAAAAAAATTTTTGATTAAATATTTATATTTTTTTCCGCGAAAATAGGTCTTCCGCCGTGCAGCAGAGTCGCGCGGATGCGGAACACATACTTAGTTTACCGAATTTTTTCCGGACAAACCATTGCTCGGACGAACAAAAGGCAAAAAGACTTTTTTATTGCAAAACACTTCCTCTACACAGTGGTATTTTTTATTTTTCTCTACCTACCTTCCAGCGCGCAATATAGAAGAATTTCTAAAAATCAAAGTTTTTTGATTTTTTTTTTCAATTTGGGAAATCGATAGACCGGTAAACTTTTTTTATAATAATCTACATACTTTGAGGTACTTATGAAGGAAAAATCAGCCGTATTGCTAATTACTTGTACTTTTGGTCCAAAATGACCCATACAGACTGGCCCATTATTGGAAAAGGAGAGTACAGAAATAGCTGGATCGTGTGGATCCTGCAATAATGAAAAATCGGTTAGGGCTTCTGCTTACAGATTTCTTTACCTCGCCAACAGATTTTGAGACGGTGTAAATTAATTTAGCTCACATACTGTAAATATTAACTTTTCAACTACTTTTAGATGTTTGAACGTTTGAGAAAAACGCAACCGGAAGCTGTGAAAAAAATTATTCCTCTAATAGGAGACCTGTTTTCAGTAAATTTAGGATTATCTTCTGGTGATTTGGAACTTTTAGTCAATGAGGTCAATATTGTGTTTCATATGGGAGCTACTTTAAAACTAGAAGCTAAACTAGGTGACGCTATTGAGCAAAATACAGCTGGTACTGCGAGAGTGATAGATATTGCAAAACAAATAAAACATATTGATGTCTTTATGCATTTTAGTACCGCATTTTGCTCTGCGGATATTGAAGTTTTCGAAGAAAAGGTATGTCTCTTCAAAATACTACCTAATCACTTTAAATCTAAAATCAGTCAGTAAAAGATTCAAACCATTTTTCTGTCTAATTTTGTACATAGCACGAGGAAGAGAACTATCAATTTTGCAACACCCTCTACCTGAACAACTGCAAAAAATATAGTGCTATATCGGTTCACAGTACAATCTCTACATACCTATAAAAAATACTTTGTTTTTAATGACTTACCGAAGGATCAACGCACAGCCTAAACTGTTGATCGTAGAGACCTGAAACAAAATTAGAAATTGATCAGACATTCACAGAAAGGAACAAATTGAGCGTAATAACAATAATTGAATTATAGTATATTACGTAAGGTGTGTGGTAAGAAGCATTTTACGCACGAAAATTCTGTGAGTGCGTAATAGTAAATTATGTAACGTGTGTGGTAAGAAGCATTTTACGCACGAATGGAAAAGTTACGCACGATGCCGCGTAGCGGAAAGTGCTTAATTACTCTAATTACCCTAATTACTCTATTACCAATGAAAGAAGCACATTAAAGAACTAACCTATAATCATTATTAATATATTGCTGATAGGTAATCAAAAGTCCATTTTTCAATTATAATCAATACATACTTAGCCCTTTGGGCTTTTCATAGTTAAACGTGGCCATATCGAATGTTTTCAAATAGTAAATTTTGAATAAAATGGCGAATTCTATTGACAGTTGCTAAGATGTTGCTAGGGAAGCCGTGCGATTTACTTTACAGCTGTGCGTTTTTTTTACCGTGCGTAATAGACTATTATAGCCGACTGTGTGTTATTGACTGATTACAGGGGGTCGTAGGTAAATAAAATTATGTACCTACAACGAAAACATATTTGAAATTTTTTTAACTATTTTTATGAACGGAACTTTGGTCTTGAAATGGGCTCTTGTTTCTCACTAATTTTATCAAATATTCACATGGAACATTTTGATGCCCAAATAGTTAATAATTACAAATTAAAACTAATTGTCTGGTGATATGTAGATATGTAGACGATATTTTCACCTTACAATACGACTTAATATCTTTGAATGATTTTTTAACAAATACAAATGAAGGAGAAAAATTTATAAAATTATCACAATTTATTTTTTGCCATTTTTAGATGTTCTTATCGATATTTATTAATTAATTAAATCAAAATCCCTAATAACCGTTCTTGGAGCGTACACTTCACTGGATCCTATTCCTAGTATAATGTATAAAGATCTAGTAAACTGTAATATTAAAGTCTGCGCTGCAACGACATGCTAGAGCAGGGGTTCCCAACCTTTTTTTGTCTACTGCCCACTTTAAGAATAAATTATTTTTTAACGCCCCCCTTTTTAAACATACCTACTTAAAAACCGCTAAGTACTTATCTTATAACTGATTATTGAAACGCAACTTTATAGTATTCGGACAGAGTATCTTTTATTGGAAATAAAACAAACATAATCAATTCTTATATAAAAACTAATGTGAAGGTTGAATCTGATGCTGTTCAATAAGTTTGTTGATATCAGGTTCCAATTTACTCAAAAACAGCCGCAAGTCTCCACGTTCGGTAACACGCAAACGATTTCTCTTTTTAGTAAGCAGCGTTGCCACAGCACTAAATCCACGTTCACACAAATATGACGATGGGAATGCTATCAAGAATCGTTGAACAATTGACCACAATCCAGGGTACAATTGCGAGATCGGTTTTTGTAGCCAAAATTCTTGATATCCATTTTTGTACTTGATTTTTATTTCTTCGTTTGTTGTCAATTCTAAAAGTTCTTCTTCCAGCTGAGGTGACATTGCTGTGTTGACATTTGAAAACGGATCCAACACCCAGTCTGGTATTTCCAAGTTTAAAATGTCCTGGTATCGTTCGGTGAAGTCAATGTGGAGGTTTTCCAAATGTTTGCAATAGGCAAACAAGTCGTCGTTACTGCAGGATACTGATAAATTCGGAAAATTGTGAAACTCACGTCTGCCCATATTCTTTTTGCGCAGAAGCAGTTTGGCTGCGAAAGCAGCAACGACATTTTTTGTTTTAATTAAATTTAGTTCATCGCCTTGCAGTTGGAGGTTCATGTCGTTGAACAATTTATACAGGTCTGTTATGTAAGCTATATCATTCCATTCCAACCCAAAATTTCTATTGGCTGCTCCGCTCTGACATTGCTGTCACTGTCAATCAAGTTGGCAGCACGTTACGTTTCCCCTATGTCTGGATGAGTCGCAGCAACAAACTATTGATATGCTGATTGTACTTTTTTTCGCAGCCATTTGTCCCAGCAACAAGTCGCTGCGATTTGACGCAACGTGGAAAATGAACTGTAACAGATTTTTATGGAAACTTAATTATTCTTGATAACGGTAGATGGAACGCTACCGAAACAGTTATTTCTCTGATCGTTTCTGACCTCAACGTAAAAAACTGATTAAAAATCCTATTAGAACCATTTTCAACTTCATCGCGGACCAAGCCGCGAGCAAAAGCTATTACTTGTATAAAATGTATTCGATTTATATAACAATTAATTTTTAGGTTTACCAAAGTAAAGACTCGCCTAGAGATGTTATTGAAATAACAAAATGGCTCAATTCCAACGCTATAGATTCGGCAACTGCATCAATTATAGAACCACATCCAAATACGTATACTTACAGCAAACGATTAGCTGAATCTCTTGTGGCTGATGAAAAAGACAATTTACCAGTTTGTATAGTTCGACCATCAATAGGTAAGTAGACAGTTAATTTCTGTGGTGTAGAATATATCCAAACATGTGATAACAGGTGCGACCTACGTTGTCAAACGTGTTTTAAAAGGTCATATTTGTCTGAATTCATATTGTAGGACTCCGATCCGATGTTGCTCGGAAATGCGGATCGTTGTTAGTTCGGCAGGGGAGGGCACTCATCATGTCACGGCACGATTCTGACTCTTTTTCGAATATCGCCATTCCCAATTCGAACAATACCGCGGAAAGTCCTGGACTCAAAATGTTCAAAAATTTTTGCAATTGGGATTCAGCAACATTGTTTAGGAGATAAAGAAAATCAGATGGCCACACTCACCTCATCTGTCAACCGACGAGACAAAATTTTAACAGTCCAGTCTTTGTAGTCGGAGTTTTGGTTTTGCTCTTTGGTCTTGGTATACAGTAGGGGAAGGTGGGAGAAAGGAGCGCACTTAAGCGAGGTTTGATCCTATTGCCACTGGATGAATATTAGACAAAATGTGTAAATGGCAATAGAAACCAATGTTATTTCACTCTCAAGTACTATCATCAGAAATACTGTAGTTAGGTTAGGTTGGGTTTGAGGAGTGGGTCTATAAGGCCCACCACTGCGACTCGCAAGAGTCTATTGTGGCTCACATGTATTCAGATTTCACCGAACAAATTCATCTTCTTAACAGAGCCGATTAGTTTATTTGGTGAATGATATTTTCAGGTCCCAGGGCGAGAGAGAGACCCTGCCAAACATCAGATACCTGATTCGAACCGCAGCGGGCTAGGCACAAATATATGCTCTGCATTTTTCATCATCTTCCAGACAAAGATCTTCGGATCTTCCGACAGTTCAAGTATTAACATATGATGACAGTGGCCTATTAGAAGGCCTGTTAGACAACGTAGGTCATGTCTGCTATAGGCGAACAATTGTTTGGAGACATTCTTCGAAGGATGTATAAAAGCCTTTGAATGAACCAATCCTGGTAACTTCTGTAAGTTCCTTGTGGCATTACTTATTCTTTTTTCTCTTATTCTTTTGGGAAATAAAAAATAAAAAACATTGTTGTGGTTTGATTCCCAAAAGACTAAGAGAAAAAACAATCCTGGTAAATTATGCCAGGAGTCTAAAGCTCTTCTTGCTGTCCAGGTATTTAGTGTTTGTTTGGCAAAACATATTGTGATGCCAATTGTAGGTCCTGGTCCGGTGAAACACGTGCGGCACCCTCCCTTACAAGAGAGTATGCCTTCCATGCCAGAATGACAACGGTAGTTGTTACCTTAATCACAAAAAAAGTTCAAAAGTACAAAAGTGCATTTTCACACAATTTCCCATCCTATGGGGTAATGGTACTTAATGTTCAGTATTAATTATTAATTATTGAATCTATTGGCAAATACACTGGTTAGGGGAGTCTTGACCGGTAGGTATTTGCTGCCTACCAACCAAAGCGTCCCAAAATCGCTTATATTTTTTTTACTTTTTCAGTTATTCCCTCTGTAAAAGAACCGCTTCCTGGTTGGGTGGACAATTTAAATGGGCCAATAGGACTGATGGTAGGAGCGGGAAAAGGTGTTATTCGTTCTATGCATTGCAAAGGCGAAAACACGGGACAATTCATACCTGTTGACTATGCTATTAATGCTAGTATTTGCATTGGTTATTTCGTTGGTACGAAACAAACTGGGTAAGTATAATTGGTCACATAGCATGTCCACCAACTGAAAAAAGTTGACAGTAATGACAGTCGCTCTGAGGACAAACATAATTTGGATAGATTTTAGAATACCTAAGCAATTAAAACAACGTTGAAGGAAGCACTACCTGAAACAAAACTAAATTAAACTCAAAACACGATCAAAATATCTAAGAACCACGCGTTGCGCAAAGAAGGATTGTTTATAGCACCTGCTTATCTTCAGATTCATCAGGGCGACTGCCACATGACACTGTCAAGTAGATTTGCCCTATAGGGAAAAGTAGAATTCGATAGATGGCGCTCTGAAATGTCAATGTCATCTTAGCAACGAGTAAAGCAAATCAGCTGCCGTATAAGCCCTTTGATATTTAAGTGGTTTTATTTTGCTGTTTTAGTTATTTTCAGTGCGTGTTTTGTAAAACTTTTGCTTTTTCTTTGATTGTGCTTTAGTATTTTGTGTTGTTAAACTAAATTTTGACTCCTAATCTTTTTATTTTTGGAGTAATAGCCCACATAGCATTGAAAGAAGATTCATATGCCAAGTATATGCCTTCAACGTCCCGTAAAAGATGTTTGTTTCGGTACATGATTAGCATATGCTGTCCACATACTTTTGAGCACATCCCTGTACATACATCCATAGCAAGTGCTAAGAATTTTAGATTCAAACTTGTTTTTTTTTCGTAGATCTTTCGCATATGATTCGCACATACCATAAAAGACCACCTGAAGCTTTTTTTATAATTATATATTTAGCATGTAATAATGATTTACCATTAACTTAGATCCTTTTCACTACATTCAGCGCATATGCTAAGTATATACCTTGAAGAATATCAGAAGTATTTTATTTCACAGATATCCTAAGCATGTGATAGGGATTATCAATCAGGTCAGGTAATTTTACATCAGATCTTCAGCACGTTTTATTCGTTTTACATACATGTATGAATAAATATGTTCTTTTTTCGTTTAATAGATTCAAAGCCATTATTGGTGTTGTAACCTTTCATTTTAAATATGCATCTGCCGATATCAGAATTAACCCAAAAGCCCATCCTTAGCATGTGCAATATATTAAACATGGAATATTATTTGGTACATTTGAAGCAAATGCTACGCATGTACCATAAAATAAAGTCAAAGGTGAGTATATACCTTTAGCATGCGATAATGACTTAATATATATATTCTTATTTAAGCTAACTTCATTCGATATTGAAGCCATTATCATATATATCTTTCCATTTATAATATACACTTAGCATGTATATATCTGAATAATCTGATGATTAACTTTAAATCATATTTTTAGCATGTGCAAAGTATAAAACATGGAACATTATTTGGTACATTCAATGCACATGCTGAATACGTCCTTCGCACATGCGATCACATCCAGTTTCAGCATATTCTTTATCGCATGTGAATAACACATTATTTGGAAGAGTATAGACAGCATCTACATTTCTTCATTTAGTTATTGAATTGAATTGAGAAATACAGCGTGTATAAAATTGATTTGATTATTGATTAAACATTCATGAATTGAGAACAACTATATGGATAATGGAAATACATTTGAGAAGAGTTCCTTTTCAAGAAAGTATTCGAAATAATACATAAACTCATCAAAAGAGGGCGCTGACGTTTATTTGTAGCTTTACACCGATTCATATGTAACTACGGATATCAAATACCGGACCAAAGCTAAGGAATTATACTTACCTGGCGTAGGGGTTGCCGTGATCCACATGGCATACAGATGGTATGGAGGTTCCTCCAGAACAAGGATTTTTCATTGCACTAATTAATAATGTTACATTGGTAAATGGTAAATGAAAGATAAGAGGTTGACAAAAAAGTAAACTTCTATATCATGTACATAGCACCTAAAAAGTGTATGCATTGCAAGCGAGAATCTTCAGAAGAGCATGTGCGAAGTACATTCTTTTCGTAAAAGGAAGTGTAATGGATATGCGTAGGTCCTGCGAATAATACGAAATATCCTTAGCATGTGCCTAGCATGTACACTAGCACATGTATAGAAGGAGATTAATAGCACTCGGATATAGGTATAAAATATATACGCCGACAACACATGCCTAGGATGTACTGTATATCAGAAGGCCTATAGCTGGAAAATGCGTAGCATGTGAAAAGGATGTGCTATCACATGCTTGTTGGCACTTTGAGCTTTTTAGTGCTGGGTACATACTCAGCATCTTATAAGAACATCTTTCATCACATTCTGAAAACCTGACCAGCATGTGACCAGGGCGCAACACAATCTATTTATAGCACTCGTTTTGGTATTATTTGAGAACATGCTTTGCACATACATGTTCTTCTTGAAAATATTCCACGCATATGCTTAGGATGTCAAATTGCTATGTGGGAGGTATGGTTGATATTTGTGAAAAGTACAACAAGCGTTCAATCAACTGTTTAGTTTTAGGTCTGATTTCGTGTTTTTATTTTATTTTTGATACAATTATATCTACAAAAGTTGCAGGAAAGGTAGGTTTGTATTCGAGTAATATTTTTAATCTTTAATACCAACTTATTTTCTCTTTGATCTGCAATGAAAACAAAAAATAAAATAACATAACCTCTTCCATAATATATCTCTGATTATATAAGAATATTACCTCTGAGATGATGACAGTTGAGTTAAATAGAAAAACATAGTTTTAAACTTGTCACTGACACAAAATTGAGCAAATAAAGTACAAATTGACTTGAATATAATACAAAAACAATGCAAAACGAATTATTTTACTCGTTGCGTTAGTTACAATTTTCTCCGCCAGAGGGTCTCATCGAATTCTACTCCGCCCAATTGCATGGAACTCACAAGCTTACTAATTTCGTGATGGAACTTCAATATGACTTTACCAAGTATAATTGAATGATATTGATTAAAAAAATAGGAAGTTCCCTAAATTATTTGAAGTCTTCTATATATTAACTTTATAGAATTCTTTGTAAGAAGCAAATATCTTCCATTTTGTATTACCACCTACCAATTATATTTCCAGATTGGACGATGTACCTGTATACAACCTATCTTCATCTGCCGTATTTAAACTTACATACAGGGAAATTCTGGATCAAGGAAGAGACATAATTTACGATTACCCGTTTGAAATGCAGGTTTGGTATCCTGATGGCGATATAAGATCTTCAAAACTTATCCATAACATATACAGTTTATTTTTCCATTGGATGCCTGCTATACTAATTGATTTTTTGATGATACTTTTTCGACAAAAAACATTGTGAGTATTTGATATTTTTATCTTATCAAACGTCATTTAAAGTTTCAATTTTTATATTTTAGCATGATTAGAATACAGAAAAAAATTTACGATGGTCTGGAACTTTTACAATTTTTCTCAGTACGCGAATGGATATTTAAATGCGAACATTTCACTGGACTCTTAGACAAACTAACCGAAGCGGATCGGAAGAAATTTCCAATGTTAGAAGTACCTGATCTGAAGGAATACTTGATAAACGCTATTCTTGGAACAAGGCAATATTGCGTAAAAGAAGATTTATCTTCTTTGCCAAGATGTAGAAGAAAACAAAAACTGTAAGTTAGATTACGAGAAAAAAAAAGGTTGATCTCTTTTTGTACCAATCTTTCATAAAAGTGTCAATGCGGTTAGTGATGAGTCTGTCTTAGTCTTGCGATTTTTCAAGACCAAGACTGACTGAGTGCTAGAAGTGCCTGGACTAAACTTAAAATTACATCTCTCATTTTAAATAGGATATATGAGAATACTTCTAAGACTCGAATATGTTTCAAAACGTCGTAAGTGTAGACTTCATTTCAAGTAGGAAACCCTCTTGAAGTTGCAGTCGTATGCGAGAGCTTGTCATAACCAGCGCCATATTGTAAAATTGCCATAGATAAGCAAGACCGATTTTGACTTCTGCGCAAGACAGTTAGCAAGCTTCACACGTGGCTTCTTCTTTTGTGATACGGATTCTAATAAACTATTTGAGCCAGATCAAGACCAAAGACTTAATATGCAAGACCAAGACTACAAGTATCTCCTGTATGTTTCTTGTGGTGTCAAACAAGACTACAAGTATTTGAGTAAGACCATGCAAGAGCGGACAAGCAAGATCAAGACTGTTATTACCAAGACTGTCTTTTGGTATTATTGGTGTAGGCTCTTGCTTTGCTCATCACTAATTGTGGTATACGTATATTTATAATATACCGGGTAATACAAGAGCGCACTAAATGTGCGGTTAGGTGTTGGTGTTGGTAATAAAAAGTTGATGTTTATTTTTCAGATTATACGTGATACACAAAATGGCTGTCTATGGATTTTATTACTATATTTTTTATCTTCTAAGTTGTTGGATACCACCAGTTAAAATACTGTTTGATGGTATGAAATCAGCACTCTGTTACATCCCAATCATTGGTGGTTATTTTTCTACAAAGTGAAAAAGCACGAATGACTTATTCGAGATTTGTTAAATTATGTACCTACCTTTGTATCACATATACACTCTACTCTAGATATGATGGCAATAAAAAGTTAGTTTGTTGAATGTTTTTTATTTAAAAATCCTGTTTTGCTTGAGATTATTGGGTATATACAAGTTATTCCTTGACAGTGTCAATTTAAAATTGATTTTTTACACGCTTTTAGTCGTTTCTACGTCTCATATAATATGGATGACATTTTATGAGGAAAATTGAGTAGCTACTAAAAGGGAGAATAATAGAAAGTTCCTCTACAAAGCTCTGCTGTTGTTGTAGACTCCGTTTCACATAAGAAGAACCCAGTAGAAGTCTAGAAGTTGCAGTCGTATGCGCGAAGAAGCTGCACTTAACAATATCTGCTGAACATCAATAGCCTAGCTAAGGCTTGACCGATACTGATGTTCAGTGTTATGTTATCTATGATGTTCAGATATTGTTATGTGTAGCTTCTTCGCGCATACGACTGCAACTTCTAAAGGGTTCTTCTTATGTGAAACGGGAAACGGAGTCTATTAACAGCCTTCCATAAACTTCCATAAACTATTATTAACTTATTCATCGATCAGTTATTAAGATTTAAAAAACATGTAAAATATTTAATGCAAAGATGCTATGCAAGATTGCGTGTTCTATACATTAATAAGCACATTTTAAATTTTAAAATGCGCAAAAAACTTTGTGAAACGTTAGTTCTTTCAATTTTAAATTATTGTTTTATTGTATATTACCCATGTTTGGATAATGTTTCTAAAAATCAGGTTCAACGTATACAAAATACTTGTTGTAGATTCATCTTTAATTGCAAAAAATATGATCATATTTCGGCTTATTTTAAAAAGCTCAATTGGTTAAAGATCAATAACTTATTTTGTTTTCACTTTCTAGTTTTCATCTATCGCTTGATGAAAACTAGAACTCCAGTCTATTTGTATAATAAAATTATTTTCCGAAATTCTATTCATGAGCACAACATTCGACATAACACTATGACAATGATAAATCATTCTTCCGTCATATTTGAACGTTCCTTTACATACAATTTGGTGAAATTATATAATTCCTACCGATCCTATATAATGGCGACTTCGTTTTATACCTTTAAGCACACGATTAAAAATATGCTGCTTGAAAAACAATAATTCTTGATTTCGACTGATTATAATTTATATTAAGCTATTTTTTTTGTATTCTACATTTAATTTATAATGTTAAATGAAGTTTTTGTTCATATTTTGTAACCCTTGAAGGTTAAGAGTTAAAGAGTAGCTTCTAGCTAATCTTCGCCTTTTTGGGGCAAATGTGTTGTACATTTGTTAATAAAGACATTCATTCATTCATTCATTCATATGATGATATTATAGATTAATATAGATGATGTTGCTATTAAAAAGGCCCGTGAAAAATTGTTTATCTTGTTTCTTTTTCACTCTTTCTTTCTTAATGAGTAATTCATTCGTTTATTTAACTTTCATTCTTTTATTTAACTTTTATTCGTTTATTTGAATAATAATTTTCCATTTGTAGTAAAGAAGGCCCCTTTACTGCAAATGGAAAATTATTATTTTAGAAAGGTATGTACATGGGGCGGCAGAAATAAAGTGGCCTACACTCATAAAAAATATAAATCCGGCACTGCTTTTGCGGGGCATCAGATATCTGATCTGAGAGTAATCGCAGGAATTCTCTCTGGACACTGCTCGCTCAGACACCATATTTTACTGCAGGAAAGACATTCGGAACAATCAGAGATTAATGGGATGAGGTTATCTGTGGATGAGACGGCGGGACACATTATCTGCAATTGCAGGATAATTGTCCGTCAACGCCTTAAAAGGCTGGGACAGATATGCTTAGAGATTGATCATGATCAGGCTACAAAACGTATACTTAGTAGGCTATATTGGAAACCATAGATCTCTTGGACTAAAAATATAGGTAGGGGATACAATATTATAGGTCGTAAGTATATAGACTAGCCGGTTATCTTTGATACACTTAATTAGGTATCAAAGATAACCGGCTCCCGACTCCAATGGCAAATAGGTATAAAAGGACATTAATGGTCTGGGTAGTTTACAAAACATTTTACTAGAAAGTACACCTTAGAATTATTTATGCAAGAAATGCAGAGGATAAAACAAAATAGGTAGAGTATATAGTCACTAGAAACTAGAAATAATTATTTTACAAGATGTTGATGATTCAAAAGAATTGTGAAAGTCTATTAGGGATTCACTTTAAGTTCTTTGAAACTAATTTTCTATTAAATAATAATCGATACAAAATCCTCTGAATAAGACTCTCTCAAAATTTGAAAATAGTGTTATTTGACTGGACTATAGAATATTATCATGCAATCACGATTTCGTTGATGTACTTCAAGTTGCCTATACTTACTACATACACTCAAAAAAATAACAATTAAGTGACATATTGAGTGACATTATACATTATCTTCTGTCAGGTCTAGAGTTTTTTGTTTTCATTGTAAAATAAGTATTTTCAAATAAAATGATCAGGAAAATTAATCGTGATTTGAGATATAAAATGTGAATGTGTGAACTTTATTTAAAAAAATGTCTGATCATCAAGTAGAGGTTCAAGAAACAGGTAGATTATGATGGGAAATACCTACTTAAAATAATTCATACTTCTTTTCAGTTAAGAATAACAATAAATTTATAAAAATATATTCTATTTTTATTTATTAATTAACATAAAAAATCCCTTCAAAAACAATCTTTTTCTAGATTTACTTTCCAATGATTCCGAAAATGAGTGCTCACAAAGTGTTTGTTCAGATACACACAGTGATAATACATCTGCCTCTGGATTGACTGACAAGAGTACTATATCAGAGTCGACAATACATGCTCTTTCAGGGGGCAGTGAAGGAGAGAATTCTGTTAGTCATTCAGTGACTGCAACAGGTGTATATCATTAATTAAAACTAGTATATTTTAAAATTATATTCCCAATTCATTTGTATTGAAATAGCATTAAAATGTTTTTTAGGGTTTGATGTGAAACCAAATTTTACTTCGGTAATAAATAGAGGTATAGTGTTACCATGGGGAGCTCAAAAAGAAAGAACAGTTTTATCTGGACAGCATTTAGATATGGACTTGAGACCAGGAGAATTCGTAATGCGAAATCTTTTTGCAGATTTCACAGTTATAGCAGAGAAAAAGATTGAATTTGTCATGACTGAATCACAAGTAAATAATTCAATATATTTGTTAATAATATTTTACTAACAGTTGCCTATATAGGTATTGAATTGTTATAAATTCTTTATATTTTAAATTTTAAGGAAAAACCATTATCAAAATCACTTCAGCGAGGAGAAGATACACAATTTGATCAACTTCTGAGTGCCTTTGGTTCTGTAGCTGAACATTGTTTGCCTTCTTTATTGAGAGCTCTATTTTCTTGGTATGAAAGGCAAATGTCAGAAGTTTCTAATCCAGAACAGAAAAAATCTGATATTAAACAAAAAAGGTAAAGTACTTACATTCAGTGAGATTTTTCTGGTATTTTAATTTCAATCAAAGTATAGATATTTTTTTATTGTGAATACATTTTTCTAGCATCATAAATATAGTAGCTGGCAATACAACAGAAACTGTTGAAAGATCAGAAGCTGATATACAAAAAGAAAAAAGGGATCTTGCAGTAGAATTTATTTTTTGTTTAGTATTGATAGAAGTTCTAAAACAAATGGGTTTGCATCCTGGACATGAGGACTTGGTGCAGTACATTGAAAATTTGGCTCTGAAACATTTCAAGCACCATGAAGGGTTAGTATTTTCATGAAATGAAAATTGCAGTAATATGGGTACCTATATATTTCAAATTGTTAAAGGTTCCTTTACTTATAAATGTTCTTGATCTAATGGTAAATATTGGGAAATGTAATTAATAGCCAACTATTTATCAAGGTAAATAGTTGGTTTATTTTGTTTTGATTCATTATGCCAAAGCTATTTGACAGGCATTGGAAATGATACTCAATATCATTTTATACCTAGGTAATCCATAATTTTTTGCTCACTACCTGTTCCATGTACCATGTTCATTGAGAAATAAATTCAGGTATGGGTGTCTACATTTAATTCAAACTGCATTTTTATATTCCATTCATGACAATATTTCTTGGGATTTAAACTACCTATATGTTTATTTTTTAGGATACAAAATAGCCCAAACAGTGCCAACATTCATATGATCTCAGATTTATATGCCGAAGTTATAGGAGTTCTGGCTCAGTCCCGTTTTATGTCAGTGAGAACTCGTTTCATGGCAGAATTAAAGGAGCTTAGGTCTAGAGAAACTAGTCCAAACACAACTCAAAGTATCATAAGTTTGTTAATGGGAATGAAATTTTTTCGTGTTAAGATGGTTCCAATAGAAGAATTTGAGGCATCATTTCAGTTTATGCAAGAATGTGCGCAATATTTTTTGGAAGTAAAAGATAAAGATATTAAACATGCTCTTGCTGGATTATTTGTGGAAATTCTAGTACCCGTAGCAGCAGTAAGTACATTCTGATAGAAACCTCAAAAATGGTTTCAAATATTTTTAATTTTAGGCTGTTAAAAATGAAGTAAATGTTCCCTGTTTGAAAAACTTTGTTGAAATGCTTTACACACAAACTTTGGATGCTAGTACAAAATCAAAACACCGTTTGGCATTATTTCCACTTGTAACATGCTTACTTTGTGTAAGTCAGAAACAGTTCTTTCTACAAAATTGGCATTACTTCCTTGCTATGTGCCTATCGCACTTGAAGAATAGGGATCCCAAGATGTGTCGAGTAGCTTTAGGTAAAGAGACCAAAAATATTTTATTTTACTTGAATTAATCCAAAATATCTCATATTTTACATCACAATAAACTTAATTGTCAAAGTTTTACCCATTTCGCACCTTCGCCAGCATGACTGGCTATAACAGGGGCTACAGGTGAAGAAAAAATACCTATAGGTCTCTATCAAAATTACCCAAACAGGTCTCCTAACTATATTGGACTTTGAGACACCATTTAAGGTTGTCATTCAGGACTGCAACATGGTTAAATCTCAAACAATGTACAATAAGTGTATCATAAATCCTCCCAACTGGTATATGGATGGATAATAGTATATTCTTCAACAAGTGCAGAATGATGGCTATTATTCACGCGGATGAAGTTTCCAAAACGAGCGAGCTCAGCGAGTGAGTTTTGGAATCATCCAAGTGAATAATAGCCATTCTACACAAGTAAAAGACTATACTTTCTCCATGACTAAAAAAAATTCCAATTAGGATCGAACCCTGATCGTCCGCGCCAGAGTCAACCATTTTTATCACTAGGCTATAGAGCATATTTATTTTTAAAACTATTTTTAATCGAAGCCCTTACATTCATGAATGAAATTAATTTCTGGAGGCGTACATATTTTAAATCTTCACTATCGCTACTGTTGTCCATTTTCACTATGCTTAAAATTATGATTATATAATTATTTTGACGTTTGAAACGACGCGCTGTCAGGACCGATTTGCGTTATTAGGTATTTGACGTTTTAAAAGAGACGTTTTGATTTATTCATTGTTATTCATTTTAGTGTGAATTCTGATAATAATAGAATGTGATTGGCTAACGGGAGTGAATTCTTTTTCATTATTTACTGGTGTGAAGAATTTATATCATTATGCAGCTAAATATGTCAAAATAATTTGTGCGTTATTATTTATCGTGGAAAACAATTTAATAGAGTACAGACATAGGTATACATGACAAAATATGCAGCCTTAAGAACCTATATCACAGTTATGCAAGCTGGAACACTTGAGATGTGTGCCTGTGACTGCTTATTGAATCCTAAGTACAATACAATACCCCCACAGTCTGAGGTGCGCCACATACAAAATAAAACACTGAACTGTAATACTTTGTATTTTATTTTTAGAGTCGCTTTATCGCCTTTTATGGGTATACATGATCAGAATAAAATGTGAAAGTAACTCTGCAACACAATCTCGATTACAAAGCATAGTAAACTCTCTGTTTCCAAAGGGCTCAAAAGGCGTAGTACCGAGAGAGACTCCATTAAATATTTTCGTTAAAATCATACAATTCATAGCACAAGAACGATTAGATTTTGCTATGAGAGAAATAGTTTTTGACCTCCTTTCAGTAGCTAGACCTTTCAAAGTAATTTTAACTCCAGAGAGGATGAGTATTGGTCTAAGAGCCTTTTTAGTAGTGGCTGATAGTCTTCAACAAAAAGAAGGTGACCCACCTATGCCTAGATCAGTAGGAGTGTTACCTAGCGGTAACACTTTACGTGTAAGGAAAACGTTTTTGAATAAAATGCTTACTGAAGATACAGCCAGAACTATTGGAATGAATGCTTATTTTCCGCATGTTAGAAGAGTCTTTGTTGATATTTTAAGGGCGTTGGATACGCAATACGGAAGGCCGTTAATGATGACCAACACTCAAAATGTTAATAAGGAACCAGATGAAATGATAACTGGAGAACGAAAACCTAGGATTGAACTTTTTAGGTAATTATTACTTTTCATTTTTATCACTATTTATATAAAACAATGGGCCGCATAAATAAAAATTAGCACAACCTTCTACTTGCAAAACTTGAAGCAAATTCTATATAGTTTATAAATAAAAATTTAAGTAAAAGATTTTGCTCAAACTTGTATTAGAAGCATGAGCAGATGCTCATCTTGTTATGAATAAAAAGTATGCTTTGCTTACTTACTTCAACAGTTGCTCCAAAATTTTTTCATCTCGTTATTAGGAGATGCATCTTGCAATAAGCTGGTCATAAAATGGCAGAATTCGTGAATTTTCGGGCACAGAAGCAATACAAAGTGCGAAGGGAAGCTATTGGCGAGATTTTAAATCTTTCTACAGATTTCAAGAAGAAAATGTAAATTGGAGGGCAACGTACTTTTCAGATGGATGTAACAGAAGAAGTCGACTGTTTCAAAAACAATTTCATTTGTAATGAACCAAATAGTCCCATTTATGGATCAAATTTCCGTCAACCCAACCCAACCCTATTTCTGTGGCTGCATGTTTTAAGGCCTTGTTATTTTAAATTTTTTATATGTGAAATTTGTGATTTGGTGAGGATTTCAAATCTTTCTCACAATTGCACTGCTACTAGCAGATTGATACCTTTTTCTTCGTCATTCCCCTTGTCTGAAGACATTTTTATCACAATTAGGTACAATCAAAACACAGTCAAATTAATGCAGACGCAACACGACTGTTTGCGAGTTTCGACAGAAATGACCAGGCAGTCCAGGCACAAATGCTCATTTTATTGAAGCAAAAGCTGTTGAGAATAAGCAAATCATTATTCATATCCACTCGAGTAGACGCTTATACTCCGACCTGTTACTCTAAGCTCTTGTTTGGAGCGTTTGCTCATACTCATAAGCATTTGCTTTCTTTTTATTCATACGGCCCAAGGTCCTCGATAAACTCAAAACTACTGCACCTATTTTCATGCCGTTTTCACCAATTATTAGAGTAGTTATCGAGGAAGGTTTTAGTTTATAATTTGTCTAGATTTAGTATACATTGGCTAAAATATAATGATATTTGTTGGAGTTGTTGGAAAAACTGAGTTAGAGGCTTTGAGGATTTCATGCACGTTATTTTACTCTTTTATTATTACTGATAAAATTCAAGTCGCTCCGCTTGATGCAATTACCGACCCTCCCCTCACCATCTTGTTTCCTGATTAATCAATTTTACCAAAAGCAACATCTCCTTAGAGTAACATAGGCCATTTTATATTTTCTGTAAAAGATCTGTGCTAGTTTCCAATAATTTCATATAAATGCTGCTTGAATTTGCTCTATTTAAAAAAATGAATTTCACCCCTAAATTTGGTTTAAAGTGATGTATGTTTTCAGAACTTGTGTTGCTGCCGTTCCAAGACTGATCCCCGACGGGATGACTAGCGGTGAGCTAGTTGATTTACTCAGTCGACTTACTGTTCACATGGATGAAGAATTAAGGGGATTGTCATATTGTAGTTTACAAAGCTTAGTGGTAGACTTTCCTGATTGGAGACAAGACGTATTATGGGGCTTAACACAGTTTGTAGCCAAAGAAGTACTAGATACATTTCCTCAACTTATGGATCATGGATTAAAAATGATTTTGACTTTATTATGTGCTTGGAAAACTGCTGTTTCTGGTGCAAGTCTCAGTGCATTCAATTCGTCCACTCTTAGAGGTAATTATTATTTTTTGCTTATTATTTATGTTTGCTACAAAATTTTTCATCTTCCGTTATCAATAACTAACTATATTTTTAAGCTAAAGAATACAGTGATTTAAAACCTGGTCCGCCAGATCCTAATCTTACAAAGCGTACTGATATAAGCAAATCGGAGCCATTGGCATCAGTCCTTCATTTTGTAGAAGCTCTTGCTCTAGTAATGCTGTGCACATACCGTTTATCGACTCGTAGATTATCTGTAATGATTTTAAAAGAAGTAAAAAGTCTGTTGAAAGTGTTAAATTGCTCTGAAAATCCACCGGTTATTGATATTATGGATCAATATTGTCCACAAGTGGTAGAAAAATGTTTGCCACTATTACCTCCCGCCGAGAAAACTGCTATTCAGGCTGTAGGATTAGTTGGGTGAGTTTATGTTATTCGATAAGATCACAACTTTTTCTCCTCATTGAGGTTAAGATTTAAAATTTGTAATTTTTTGTTATTATATATTTATAGGGCTGTAGATCTACAGTGGCTTGCAGATAGAAGCTCCTCGGTCTGGACAGTTGGACTGTTTGAAGATGGTTCAGTGAAGAACGCTGCAAACTACAATTTTTCGATAGTGGACCCGTGGAGTATATGTTATTTTGGATTTTTAGAAACTAACAGGCTCTTGAGTTCTTGTACGTTGATGGCTATGCATTCTTGGCCTATTGTTTACACAAGATTGAATGCTTTGTATTCTGTAGTTGATCCCACGTAAGTAATGAAACATATTTTTACTGTTTCGTCTAGTCAAAGTACACAAAATATCCGTAAAATGCCGCAAAAATACGAAAAACTTGAGAATTCAAAATTGAGTATTTAAAAGAGTTTTTATTAACACGGGAAAAACTTTACGATGCTAGGCATGCAACTTTCCGGAAAATAGTTAGGTGAATTTTTGTTTTTTCACTCTAATTGTTTAAATAATGATTGTACAGGAAAATGTTCAATTCAAAAATTGTAGCTTATACGTTTATTTACAAAATTTGTCTCAACATTTTTTTTGTATCTGCATTATTTTTCAAAATATAGGAAATTTCCCTTGTAGTATTTTTGAACATCAATTTTCGTGTGTTTAATTTTACGATAGTAAGTAAACAATATTTAAAAAAATGAAAAATTCATATGGAATGTGTTCTAAAATGGGTTATCTACAAATACATTGAAAATAAATTTTTTTAATGTATAATCATCGATTTTCCACGTAAACCTCTACTCAAAAGTCGTTTTTTTACCAAATTCCTTTAATTAACATTTAGTCCAGGCAAATAACAATTTTACAAAGAGAACATTGTTAACAGGATGGGAACAGTTGGAAATGGTAAATAGGCGTATAATAAACGTAAAAAAAATAAATGCGTGAGCAGAGGTGTTTCCAGATATATTTGGAGGGTGAAAAGGGGTGGAATTTTGGATTATTGCGATTTCCGGCGAAAGTTGACGTCGGAAAGGAAAGTGTACAACAGAAAAGTTGTAGATCATAAAAAGGTCTACAACTTTTGTGAGAATGATTTTTTCATATAACCTCAAAAACTCCGAGAAAAATTCGAAAAACCACTTTTATCGTTTTTTATTTTTCATTTACACGTACAATAAAAATTTCATTTTGACAAAACTTGGTTAGGTTGGGTTATGTCCGAAAAATCCACAAATTTCTCCAGATAAAAATCTGATTTTAAGGTTAAAAAAATCTACTTTTTCAAATTTAAAACTATTTCTTTCTGAAAGCTGAGATATTTCTCTACATTTTACATGTGTTTATTCATTTTTTCAGAATGTTATAAGCCTAAAATTATTAACTTTCAAGTCGAGAGGTTGATAAATTTTGCTCCCGGGTCGTTCGCGCTTAGCTACGAATTGACTAGCACTGACATTAATTTTATCTCGTGAACTTTTCAATTTACAGAAAAACTTTTCAGATAAAATTTGTAGATACAGCTACAATTTTTGATTCAAACATTTTTCTATATTTTCATTATCTAAACAATTCAAGTGAAAAAACAAACAAAAAAATTTACTCAACGATTTTTCGGAAAATTGCATGCTTAGCATCGTGAAGTTTTTCTCATGTTGAACACAACCCTTTTAAATACTCAATATTGGACAGTATTTATAGTATTTTTTGTGAGGTTTTATGTGTATTTTGACTAGATTATGCTGCTCAATTTTATTTATCGGTTTAATATTTTACTGTCAGCTTCCTCCTTGGAAGAAACAACCACAATGTTCCAAGTTTTGTTAACTTCTGACCGACAGTACCTACTAGTTTAACCAATTTGATGATGTAATGTAATAATATGTATTGAAAGTTTGTTTTTTATTACAGACCACTGAACGATAATAGAGCTTCACTATTAAGAAGTGCGACGGCTGTGAAAAAACCACCGACTGAAAGGGATGCTTACATGCATTTGTGGAAAAATTACATTACTTTCGCCTTTAGAGTGGTGCCACTGATTTCTAACCCTATTATTAGATGTGCCAGTCCAGATCTTAGTTTAAGGTAAACCATTTTATAAATATTCTATTCTACAATACTATTTTGAGCTTAATTAATGTACTCTAAATCATTAATGAGATATTTTCTATTAATAAACGATTTTGGTATGGACATATACTTTGGCAAGTTTATCTGAAGCCGTGAAAGGAATGCAGTCGAAAACATTCGATATTGCCACGCTTAACTACGGAAAAATTAAAGTGCTAAGTATGAAGTGATCATAATTAGAAAAGGGACTTTTTATCATTAACAATATGATTAAACGGTAATACTTTAATCTGCTTGTTTCCTTGGATTTTTTCTATCAACATTATTTTTTCAATTTATGGATATTAAAAGATGAACACTTTTCCAAATTTGCTATAGGCTTCTTCAACCTCTGGCAGCGTTGTACGAAATAGCTATTTACGTAACTAGTTATGAAAAGAGTGATATTGTTCAACAAGCGTAATATTTGCCAAAACGAGCGCTAGTGAGTTCTGCAAATTATGCGAGTTGAACAATGTCGCTCTCTTCATAACGTGTTTACGTACAACGTTTTATCTAATTCCGCGCTTTTATTATATTTAATGAAATATTCAATTACAATGGTAATATTAAAGTGGATTCCAATGGTGTTAGAAGTATTGTTACTATGAAGTATTCACCCAAAAAATTTTCTTACTTTAAATAACTGTGTCCTTAATAATGTTGTTTTCAATGTTTATAAATCTTAAAATACTATTGAATTAAAATAATGGGGTAATTATCAGTTTAAATAATGAAATAGTTGTCAGTATTGACAGTACCTTATTAATAAATTATTCTTTGAAACTCATATAGTATTTCTATGTTGAAACTAAAGTTTTTACATAACTACTTTTCATAACTGATATATGAAGGTTATGAAAAATGTGACGTTACCTAACGTCAAGGAGTGACTTAAAGTGTCACATTTAATAGCGGAATTAGATAAACCATAATTACCATACCATCCGAATTACATAATTGGTGATTTTTATCGAAAGCAGACTTCTTATTGGCAA
The DNA here is from genome assembly GCA_910591675.1 of Galerucella calmariensis. Taxonomy (NCBI): domain Eukaryota; kingdom Metazoa; phylum Arthropoda; class Insecta; order Coleoptera; family Chrysomelidae; genus Galerucella; species Galerucella calmariensis. The sequence goes on along the minus strand of CAJUYG010000993.1, from coordinate 59,218 downwards.
ACGCGTGCGTGTGTTCTTCCCTCTCACTTCCTCAATTGACTGATATTGATTTATCCAGTGGCGTTGGTATTGTCAGTGACCTTTGTATTTTCAATTTTACTTGGTAAAATAAGTACCGTACGCCATTTGTACGCTCATGACAGATATGCTCCATGTTTCCTCGCCTCCTACCGATGCCCCGTAGCTTCATATAAAGTTGCCAAACTATACAAACGTTATAAGCTGTTAAAATTTACTAGAAACCCTCCTTTTTTTACTCGATCATTAAAACACTTGTTGGTTGAGCAACGACTTATTATTATTATTATTATTATTATTATTACAGCTCCTCCCCAGATAGTTTAAATGCAGAGAAAAGTGATAATAGCAAACTACCTGCTTCGAACATTTCACCTTCATCGCTCTACAAACTCGTAGTGCCGCATCTACGATGTGAAGTTGCTGACATAAGAGACGCGGCAGTTTATGCTTTAGGAAATATTAACGGAACTGCTCTTAGGTAATGAAAAATTTTCATAATTTGTTTCTATTTATTAATGCACATTGTATATTACGAATGTCTTAACGGTTTCAGGGATTTATTTGAAGAATTAACTGTCTACATTCGCGAGTCTGTAGATAAGAAACAAGAAAATGTAAGACGAAGGCGCAGGAGAGACGCATTAAGACTACAGCTAACAAGATTATTAGAATTTATCGGTGATAACGGAACTTTTGGAATAAGTAGTTGCGTTTTGGATAGAGATTCGCAATCACTCACTCCAATTTTAGTAGAATTTATAGATGGCGTTAGGTATTATCTCGAAAACGAACCTGATAAAAATTCAAATACTGTCAGAGATTTGACGATGCATTTTTGCTATTTTATTAGGAAGTTGGTGAAAAACTTTACATGTGAGTATACAAATATCTTAATCGATCAGTGGAGGTTCGTTTTGACGTGACATTTAATTAGCCATTTAGCGTGAAACTTATAAAATAATTTCAGTTAACGCCATATTAAACTGAATAGAAATGTCACGCCATAAAAACACAAAAAACGTAATAAATTCTAATGTCATTACATAAAAAGTCACGTGAAAATGAACCTTTATTTGTAATTTTGCTATAATTATCTACTTTTCACTTGATTTTCCCTATTTAAAATAATCTTAATCGATTGGACTAGCCTTTATACAGAGTTCGACAAAAGTCCGGGACCGGACAAATATAGAACAAAATATAAATTTTGTGAAAAATCTTTTTGTACCACAAATTCCACTCCAACTTCTATAATTTGAAAATATTTTGAAATATACAGGGTTTTCCAATGAAGTGTGGCGTATCAAAGTTATCTTTTTTCTTATGGAACACCCTATATTTTATTGTATTTTCTAATTGCCCCTAAAAAATATGGTAAATAATGGTTCCCTACACCTAAATACAGAGGGTTCCGAGCTATGCCGACTTTTTTAAAAATGTGAACATTTTGAGAAAAATAAATAACTTATTGATATAACAGATTCTAGCAAATTTTCTCTTACATCTAAATAGTTGAACATTTGTTGAATGTATTCCACGATTCAGTACTAAATATCTCTTTATAGGGTGTTCAGAATTTTCACTTTCATTATTAGATCATTTAATGTGCAGTATCAGGCTTATTTTAAAAGGAACACCATGCATTTTAATGCTTCATCATATTCAAAAAATGTCCTCTTTTGAATGGTATAAGGGTGTCCTATACCTAGGTATTATACTTTTCGTGCAATTTACAATTTTCCTAAATTGTATGCTAAATCGATTTTAAAACATCTGCAATTCTCTCTAAATTTCAAACTGATGATCTTGGCATAGTTGTAGGAAACTGAATAGATCACGTTTTTAAGCCTCCAGAAAATATAGGGTTCTGCTATCCTATACCGAGTGATTAAAAAGATATAGCCACTCTCACAGAAAATCCACTTAGACATTTTATGAAATAACAAAAAACAAAAAGTTTATTACTTTTAGTTGTTTGTTGTTAGTTCCTTTTTTATTCATGTTGTATTTCAATGTTCAAAATAATAATAATTGAACCAATCTCCAACATAACACTCATATTGTGTGAAGCTTTTTTGTTTTTTGTTATTTCATACAATGTCTCTTAAGTGGACAGTGATTTTTCTGTGAGAGTGGCTATAACTTTTTAACCACTCGGTATAGGATAACAAAATCCTATATTTTCTGGAGGCTTAGATTAGATTAGAATTGGAGTGGCTCTTTGTCCTATCCCACTGCGACATTTGCAGATCTATTGTGGTCCTCCCTATATTTAGAGCTCAATATCTAGCTTTATTCTTTTTATTAGACCTAATAGCCTGGATACCGCCTCCTTTGCGTAGCTCTCTGCCCTCGGTTTTTCTTCTCCGAATAAGTGAAACCTCACCCTTGCTAGGCCTTCGCACTCACAGAGTATGTGCTCCGCGGTTTCGTTTTCTTCCTGGCAGAACCTGCATAGACTGTCATCTGCAAGGCCAATTGTGTGCATTTTAACTTTCATAAACTGTAATATTTGTAAGACCAATAAAGCTATCTATCTATCTATCTATCTATCTATCTATCTATGTTTTAAAATCGATTTAGCATACAATTTGAGAAAATTGTAAATTGCACGAAAAGTATAATACCTAGGTATAGGACACCCTTATACTATTCGAAAAAGAACATTTTTTTGAATATGATGAAGTATTAAAATACAGGGTGTTCATTCAACGAATGTCCAACTATTTAGATGGAGGAGAAAATTTGCTATAATCTGTTATATCAATAAGTTATTAATTTTTCTCGAAATGTTCACATTTTTAAAAAAGTCAGCATAACTCGGAACCCACTGTATTTAGGTATAGGGAACCATTATGAAGGAGTATTATATTTTTTAGGGGTAATCAGAAAATGCAATGAAATATAGGGTGTTCCATAAGAAAAAATATAACTTTGATACGCCAGACTTCAAAATATTCTCAAATTATAGTTTAAATTGGAGTAAAATTTGTGATATAAAAAGATTTTTCACAAAATTTATATTTTCTTCGATATTTGTCCAGTCCCGGACTTTGGCCGAACTCTGTATAAATACAATATTTCTTTTCAGTGGACGCGTGTAGAAGTCTTTTGAAACGCGATTTGCGATGCAGTTTATTCACATTATTTGGAAACTGGGTAGGAAAATATGGTTTTCCCATAGGGAAAGCTAACGTAGAAGGAGACGTGAACAATAAAAAACATCAGGAATTACAATTGATAGCGTTACAAGCAATGAGTTCGCTACTTTGTTGTGGACCTTGTTTTGACTCTCTCACAGAAGAAAGTCCGTACTATTTATGGATTGATGGACTTCTTAACAGCCTCGACGAAAAAGTAAGACAATTTTTTGAACATAGCTATAAAATCCTCCAAAGTATGTGTTATGAACATTCACTCATACCTAAAAGATCTATTGTACCCACTTAATCCGTTCCCAAGAAAACTCTTGGAAACTAATGGGTCCCTCAGTGAGACGGGAAGACTAAGATATTGAACTTTATTAAAACTGTACTCGGGTACTGAGTATACAAAATGTACTTAAAGTAAAATATAATCAAATTCTTATTTATGATCACATTAACAGGACTACATCTTGTCATTTTTTTAAAACGCCATTCAGATGTAGGTAGGAAGTCTCTTTTTTTAATCATTTAATTTGTGAATGCAGCCAGAGCTACTTTCATTTTTCTCTAGCTTCTGCAAGCTCACTTCTGGATAGCAGAAAATATGGAATATTTTTTATGGAAGCAAAATAGTATTTTATCAAGTATCGACTTTAAATATTTCAGGTTTACAGCTTGGCCCAAGAAACAGTTGTGTTATTACTCGAGTCCAATCCCGATGTATCACCGTTATTAGACTGGTTGGTCGATAAATGCTATACAGGAACTTCCAAAGTAGCAGACAGCTGTTTCATAGCATTAGCAACAATATTTAGTGCAAGGTGGGTGCTTTTTTATTAGTATATCTTTTGAATTAATTAGGCCAAGCAAAAGAGCATGCAAATATAGTAATGTTTGTCAAAAATTCTAGTAGAAAACGGATAGTGCCATTATATGGAAAGACATTAGGTGGTAATATGTTTTGTACATGCGAATGTTTTCAAGTAATTTGTTATAAACATTTTCATCATATAAAGTGAAAAGTACTGAAGTAATCTCAATGGTATGTATAGTAGGCCAGTCGGTATGGGTCATTTTAGGTTAATATTTTTATAGCTGAGTACACATGACTAGAACGTCAAGAAAACATTTTTGTATTCTGTGTAAACTTTTATTTAAAATTGCAATTTTAAATTTTACACAGAATACAAAAATGTTTTCTTGGGTCATTTAAGACCAAAAGTACAAGTAATTAGCAATACGGCTGTTTTTTTTATATAAGTACCTTAAAATATGTAGATTAATATAAAAAAAAGTTTACCAGTCTGTCGATTTCCCAAATTGGAAAAAAAATCGAAAAACTTTTTTTCTTAGAAATTCCTCAATATTTCGCGCTGGGAGGAAGGTAGAGAAAAATAAAAAATACCACCATCTAGGGGAAGTGTTTTGCAATAAAAAAGGTTTCTTTCGTTTTTTCGTCTAATTTTGTCCAGAAAAATTCTGTAAATTAAGTATGTGTTCCGCATCCGCGCGACTCTACTGCACGGCGGAGGATCTACTTTCTAAATCGCGGAAAAAAATATAAATATTTAATCAGAATTTTTTTTCAATCTTTGGTAAGAGTTGAGGTTGTAAATAATAAATAAAAAGAATAAATTAATTTTTACATATTTTTATTGAAAAAAAGTATGCAAAAAATAATATATTAATCATCTTTTATACCTTTTCACTATACCTATACATTTTGCTCGTTGAATATTAATCTTTATATTACATGAGTATCAAATTTTATTTTGAAAAAATGAAGATTCCTACCCGAATCTATAAAAAATTATATTTTCGCTTATAATACAAAAAACATTGAATACAAAAATGTATGTAAATTAATTAATTTTGTAATTATATATTCTTGATCTTAGAAGTTTCTCCAACATTTCTACACAAACCCCATTGAAATTACTTCAGTTGTATTGATGTTACAGTACTTAATATATATTCTTTTTTTAATTTCTTGGGAAATTAAACCACAATATTTTTAAATTCTTTATTTCAACGTTTCGGTAGCGTTCCAGCTACCGTTGTCAAGAAAAAATAAGTAGACATTAATTTTTATCTCTAACTGACACAACAGAAAAAAATTTGACAACTAGACAATCAAAAATTATTCTGAAGTTTAAGACTGCAAAATTTTGTTATCAAATTTTTATTAAGGTCCATTCATAGTATATCTGTGGAACGTGCACTTCACTGGATCCATTTCTAGTAGACTATCATATCGTTGGAATGTCATAAAATGAAATATTTCATTTCACATTTTACCACAAGGAACATACAGAAGATACTTAATATATATATATATATATATATATATATTCTTGTAAATTCAAGATTCCTGAAATTTACAAGATAATGAAAAGTGTCGTATTTCGTAATTAGGAAAAATTGATTATCCTTAGATTTTATTTATGCAACAGACCTCCTAAATAACAGTTTCCATCCTTCGAAAAATTATTCCATTAACACCTTATTGTATAAAATATTAAGATACTTGGTTTTTGATTAGTATATCATATTTATATTATATGAGTAATTTGCTAAAAATGATTATGTGCTATGACAAACAAAATGCCATCTTGAAGCTGACGCTTCCCTCTTCAAAACTTACTATTACAATTATTTATATATTATATTATATACATTATAATATACTCCGTCGCGCTTTAGAAAATAGAATCGCGCGGATGCGGAACACATACTTAGTTTACCGAATTTTTTCCGGACAAACCATTGCTCGGACGAAAGAAACGCAAAGGACCTTTTGTGTTGCAAAACACTCCCCCTACACGGTGGTATTTTTTATTTTCCTATATCTTCCTCCCAGTGCGAAATATTGAGGAATTTCGAAAAAAAAAAAGTTTTTCGATTTTTTTTTCCAATTTGGGAAATCTATAGAATGGTAAACTTTTTTTTTATATCAATCTACATACTTTAAGGTTCCTATGAAAAAAAAATCAGCCGTATTGCTAATTACTTGTAGTTGTTACCCCTATCGGCTGGCCTATAGATAAATCGTAGGCAATTAAAATAGGAACACAATGAGAGGTTGAGCTAGTTAATCGGATAATTGGGAACCGAGGAAATTTGGAAAAACCGAAAAAACATTTTTCATGCCAATGAGATTACTTCAATTCTCTTTACGTCATATAAAAAAACTGAAAAAGTTTATAACAATAAATTACTTAAAAACATTTGCGAGTCCAAAACATATCAAGATAATATTACATAATGTCATATGATGGCACCATCTGTTTTCTACTTTGTCAAAAATATTTACCTATTGCTTGGTCTATGATGTAAACATTGGTTGGTTTTAGGGAATATCCATGTGATCATTATACGGCGATAATAAATGTTACTCTGATGAATACGGGGTGTCCTAGACAAGTGGTAAGAGATACGGCGTTGCAGTTGCTTCAGTTGTTAGATAAAAGGTTTTTCGGGTGTGTGGGTCCACTTGTCGAAAACGATTTAGGTAAGTTTATAAATTATTTGATTTTTATTGCGTATATATTTTTGTTACGAATGCAATCCATAAAAAATAGAAAATGGAATTTTAAAAATCTATTTGTTTGATATTTTAAAATTTATTCAATTGCTGGAAGCATTAATGTTCCAACTTTTTTGTTAAAAAAAAGAAAGGGTAAGAGTGGGGAATGCAATTTGGTGAGATCGGGGCTCAGTCAGACTGGCAGTTTTCTGTGTTTATTCTTGCTAATAATCATAATATTTGAATGAATTGGAAAAAATCATAAGAATAATAGGTATTATGGAATAAACATTTTTTTTGAGAATCTTTTTGATAAACTTTTAATGTATTTAACATTGTTAGCCGTATCTACCTATCATTTTTTTAAATAAATTTTCAACTAGTAAACTTTGACGTATCTAATCAAATAAGAAAAATGCTGTCCAATAATGAGCTAGCTTGCTCAAGGATGAACATTGCTTTCTTTTTGATTTACCTGATATGTATATTAACTTGACATTTCTAGAACAACTATTATAGTATTTTCGTACCGATATTAATATTTATTTAATTGGCAAAAAATATAAAACAGAAGAAATATTTGTTTTATATATAAGGGAATGCTGTAAACACAGCAGGATATAGAAGAATATGAAGAACCTTCACTTGCATGTTGTTCACTTTAGGTATTTTTTGTAATATGTATATGTTAATATTCAAAAGCTATAAAAATTTTACTATGCAGAAATAACTATTATTCGGGTTATTTTGGTAGACGCCTCGCTAGACATTGGAAATAATTATAGGCTAGAAATAAAACTTTTGTTTGGTAACTTTTATATTTATTAAAAAATAAAGGGCAAAAGTAAAATATCACAAACCAGCATCTCTATAACATCGGAACTATCTGAAAAAAAAATTATTGGTTTGGTAATTTTTTCTAACCTGAAAAACATTATATTTATATATTAATGTTTATAATAAACTGTTTTGGTGAAATTTTACGTTCTTTCAATACAAACTTATTTATTTGTCCCATTCCCCACGTTTAGTGTTTTTGTTGTTGGTGACGTTTGAAAATTCTCAATAACAGAGGCGGTTTCTGAAATATTAGCAAAAACGTAAATTCACATTTTTGTAAGTATTTCTGTAACTCTCCGTTATTCAAAATTTTCAAATGTAATTCAATTATTCCTGAAGATACTAAGCTTTTTTCCCATTTAACCGATTTCATAACTAATGGTTAACGAGATTCGAATAAGGAACATTGAAATAGTAGTCACTTTGTATTCTGGTTATAAATATCGACCCGGAATTTTATAATAGACCTTCAGTAATATATGAATTAGTGATGAGCAAAATGGGTCTTGGTCTCTCGAAAAAGCAAGCATTCTTGAACTATACCTCATTTAAAAACCAGAAGTAATTTGAATTTAAGTTGGCAATTCTGTATACCTCTGATTGGTCAGATTCCGCTCAGTTTCACACAACACTTTTTAGTATTGACATCAGCTGATAATTTCCATTTTTGATAGCTCTGACAGATAAATATACTTAAATTTGTCATAGCATCCGCTCTTGTTATTTTATTATACCGAGGTAGAGGAACAAAATACAGTGCAGAAAATATTGGTGGAAATTGTGATAGGTGAATTGAAAATGCTCTTCGAAGAACTAAAAGTTATCTACATTGGATAAAATTTTGCAAGCTTTGAAACAAATTAAATTCAATTGTGTAATATTTTAAAGAATTATTATACCTATTGTATTTTTACACATTTGGAGAGATATCGTCAAAAGTCTATGGAGGTTATAAGCTATCGAATATTTGAAACAATATAGAAAAGAATGGGTTTTGTTAGAAAATTAGTTTTTGAAGGCAAAAAAGGAAGATTACCATAAAGAGAGTATCTCAAAGGTATTTGAAAACTGGAAGTGAGAGTATAGTGAAAATTATAGAATATTTCTAGAAATTAACTTATAGACTTCCTTTTTATTGCATTCAGTTATTTGCTAATTATAAACGGCCATATCAGAGTATTGTGTATGTTCTAATCTTTCAGTTTGAATTAAAAATTTCAAATATGAAACAGGAAAATGTTTTACATGTGACAGAATACACGTCTGTTTAATGCTTAGGTATAAACCTTAAGCATCTAAATAATACTTATGACTATGTGTGGCTGATTTCTTTATCAATCAGTGCATATTTAATAGATTTGGAACACGACTGTTGACTACTTTTACGGAACACACCCTTTAGTAACAAATCTGGTGACTTTTAGTGGTGTGGATAAGGCTTTTCAAATTACTCCTGGTTATTGAATGAACTATAGCAAGACTAAATGAACAGGATCAATACCAAAGAGAAGATCTGACCTTGGAAAAATCTGGAATGGATTAGACAATCAAAGATTCTTCTGGATGACTACAACCGGTTCAGATCAAATGAATGCATAAGTCAAAGTAAAACTGCGCTAAGAGTTTCAACAGGAACATTGTCGCCTGAATGGGCACCTGAAAAAGCCCAAAATAGTGGAGGAAGAAGAGTGTAGATTTTGGTCTTGCTTTTTGGCCAAACCAAGACCAAGAATAAATGAACAGGATCAATACCAAGACTGAATATGCAAGACCAGTACCAAATACGCAAGACTCAACATACAAAATAATTATTATACACTATTCAAGTCTTGGTCTTGCTTTGCTCATCACTAATATGAATTATATTTCTAAATAAAATATAAAAAGACTCACCTATTTACTTTTGAATTTTATCCCTATTTTGGTTAACCACTTCTTTACAGTTTCTCTGTCGTATTGGTTACCACATTGTATCAATACTCTTTTGTAAAAATCCTCAAATGTTGGTATTTTACGTTTGAGGTGAAATTTGTGTTCGACGTCTGTGAGAATGCCAACAACTCGTTCAGAGTTAAGGTCTGTGCATTTGTTTGGGTTTTTTTTTTGGTTGCTTGCTGATGTTTTTGGTGGATTGTCAAGTAGTTTACTTATATCCACTAATTGCACTGTTTTATGCTCTTTCGGTTTTATCGGACTGGCTGATGCCATTTGATCAAGGTTTATGACAAGTTCTGATTTGTTATTATATTTGCCAGTCTTCTGAGTATCGTCTTCGTTTATACCATCTACAAAGTTATTTGCTGTTGAGGCAGCTTTTGCTTTTTTTGGATCCACATATTCATGATTGCCTTTACGTTTTTTAGTGTTGCTTTCAATTTCGTTATTTTCAGTTTCTACTTTGACTTTTATTTGTGGTTGGATTGTTATTTCTTCTATCTGTTCGTCTGTATTTTCGTCAATTTCCTTCTTTACAATTAAGGTTGTTGCGTTCTCGTCAATGTACTTTATATCCATACTGTTTAATAACTTTTTTAAAGTCGATTCTTCGAAAACTAAACCATTTTCTTTTAAATTATCGTGAATATGTTTCAAAGATGGAACTTTCCCTTTGCTGGTGAACTCTAACTCGATGTTTTTAAAAAAGCTTTCATCCACGAAACTTTTTCGGGATTTAAAAGATGCGTTAGGTTCTTTATTTATTTCAACTGATTCTTTGCTTGTACTAGCAACAGCACTTTCCGGATAATTTTCAGCTCTCACCTCAGAATTTTTTATTGGGACTTTTTCAAGTGTTGGTACCGAGTTCAAAGATCTTACGTCAGATATGACTAACTCTGGAAATGTTGTTATTGTGCTGTTAGGTACAGTTATTGTTGGTAAATCAGTCAATTTTACTAGAACAGCTCCTGGACATAAAACATTTGAAATGAGTTGTTCTTGTGGAGAGTTGAGTATTATCGGATTAGTTTGCAGTCTAATTTCTGCAGGTATTTGTGGTTCTTCGTTAAATTGAATTCCTATTTCTTTTAACCAATATTTGTAAACCATATTTTTAATCAGTGGATCAGTGAAATTATCAAAAACATTGAACGTATCCATTATACGTACAAGGTAAGAGTAGTCTGGCTTTAGATCTTGTAACATTAATGTCCACTCTATTTCTTTCAACTGATATTTCGGAATATTTATCATAATCAATTTATTTGCACAGTCAAGTACATCCCTCACTTCTTTAGTTAGCTTCTGGGTGTGTTTTAATGATGCCAGTAAACGTTGATTACTACTCATTCTGAATTTTATACCCATTTCATCAAGCCATATAGCAATTTGTTTTTCTTCATAAACATTGCTTGTTAATTTTTTAATCTTTTCACAAATCTCTGTTAATGTGGGTATGTATACTCTACTTTCATCTACTTTTGTGGCGATTTCTTCGATAAAATTGATCTTAAGGACTTTTAACCAGTGCCTTAAGACATTTTTTGAATAATACGAAGGGTTTTCATTACAAAACAATCTATAAGATTGTAAATAATGATGTATGAAGTTTAAAGTTGGAGTCTCGCCTTTTTCAACAAATTTATCAGTTATACTTATTAGTATGTTGATGATACGAGTACTAGACGATTGGGAAAATTCTCGATCCAGTTTTATTAAAAAACCTATCATTTGTGAAGTTAATTCTGCTTCGTTTGAAAGATATTGTCCATCTTCAATGCTGCTCGGATAATATAATATTCCTATCACATCCAGCCATTTTTGGAGTTGTTTTCTTGAAAAAATAGTATTCATAGCTGCAGTTGTATTAGCATAAAAATATTCTAAAGTCGGTATACGACAATCATTTTTAACTGCAGCTGTTATTTCATCAATCACTTTAGAGTCTTGATAGTTTTTCGGAGTAAATTTTATATTCATGATTGTTAACCATTCTTTTAAAATCGCTTTTGATACGTGTTTGTTATTTAGGGATAGTTCATGATGTATTTGAAATATCGACGGTGTTCCCGTTTCATCTACTATACGTTTGATAATGGCAATACTCTCGGAATCCAACTCTTGGCGATCTGGTGAATCGAGTAGTTTCCATTCCCTATTAATATTTTGCAATTTTAAAGCTAAGGCGGGGGGTAAAGTGGCTGGTTCTTGTATATGGGGTTTAGCGGCTGGTACTTGTATATGGGGTTTAGTAGCTGGTACTTCCCTATAATCGATTTTCAATTGCTTCAACCAATAACGAAGACTGTCAGCTGAGTAACGCTTCATGTACGACCGCCCTAATTTCGTACAAAAATAATCTAAACTTGGTAGTTTTCTGTTGCATTCCAAATTAATTTTATCATTCACAGTAGGAATATTGACCGAGTATTTTATACCCAGTATATCCAACCAGTTAGCAAGGTTGATTTTCGTACAAGTAATACCTTCATCTGCGATAAGACTGTTGTAATAACTGTCCAAAGTTGCGATTGCTCCGAAATTGTGGAAACGATATTCTAAATCGGCGAGTATATTTGTAATAGTAGGATCCAGTTTTGAAGTGGGACTAGCTTTATAAAATTCCGTATTCGACTGTATCAATAGATGTTGCAGATCGTCAGTTAATTCTTTGAATTCTTCTCCGATTTCTTTTCGTTCCTTAAAATTAATTTTAAGTTGTTTCAACCAAGTAGCAATAGCTTCTTTCGAGTATGAATGTTGTCTTAGAATTAATTGACTATCGAAGTATGCTAATGATGGTAGAGAAATTATGTCTTCGTCAATTTCGAATTTCATAGAGAGTGCATGTAACCATTGTATTAAAGAGGTTCTTGTAAATTCTTCTTCCACCAATTGTTTCAAATTATCGTACATGTATTTGAGAGTAGGTATATTCGTAGATGCGTTTTGATTGTAAAAATGTTTGTATACAGTTTTCAATGCAGTATTAATTGTTGGTGGCATTTCTGTAGGTTTCGATTGAACTTGTTCATTTTCGTATTTTATATTCAGTTGATCCAGCCAGTGTTTTAAAGTTTCTTTATTATGAACGTCCTTACATAGTTCTGCCACTGTTGCTTGATAATAATCAAACGAAGGAATTTTGCATTCGATTCTGAATGGTTCGTATAGTTTTGGAAGCAAATGTAAGAGATTCACTTCCTTCACCGTTATAAACAGCGGTGTTACGTTTTTTTCGTGTTCTAGTGATTCTTCACCAACGATCAAATTTTCAATTTCCATATTGTCCTCTTGTTTGATCTCGATTGCTTGTTGAGGCGGCGCTTGTAAGTCTATCGTTGGATTTTGTAATGGTGTGAATGTATCTTCTTGTTCATTTTCATATTTTATATTCAACTGATCTAACCAGTGTCTCAACGCATCTTTGCTAAAAAATTCCTTTGTCGTTTCTAAAACCGCTGTGTGAAAATAATCGATGGAAGGTACTTTGCCTTCGATTTTGAAGGGTTCGTATATTTTTGGGAGCAAATGTAAAAGATTGGCTTCTTTCACAGTTATAAAAAGCGGCTGTACATTTTTTTCTTGATCTAGCGTTTCTTCGTCAATGATTAATTTTTCTATTTCCAAATTGTTTGCTATGTTTTCACTTATATTTGTTGGTACTGGATTTGGAATCACTTCATGTGTTTCTACTTCTTCGTCTGATGTATCTATTATGATGATAGGATTTTCTTTCTAAAAATAATTTATAATTTCATATTACTCTTATAATTTAGACTTACTCGTTTCTAATTACTATTTAATTAACAAAATATGGAAATTGTAATATACAATATGTCCCCCTAAGATGGAATCATATGGAAAACTTTTTTATTATTAATTTTGGGAAGAAAAGTTATTCTTCATAAAAAGTTCTGCATTATCTAAAACCTAGAAGTAAAAAAATATTAGTTTCACTCAAGAGTAAAGTACCTTTAAATTTGACAATATCGAAAAATGTTACTAAAAAAAGTTGATCAGAATTAAAAACTACGATTAAATATGTAATTACATTCATTTAAATTGAAACTTCAGATTATTTTATTCTTACTAATGTTTCTATTTTGAATGAACATAATATATCTCTTGCGATTAAGAAACACATGATAATCTTTCAGTTTTTCCATGTTTATTAACATTTTTTGCATTTAAAACGCGGAATAAGTGCATATTCATTTATTTTCCAAATAATAAAATACATTCAAACACTAAGTTATAAAATTAACATCATATTAATGTTAGAAACAATCAAATTTAATTTTTACTCAAAATAATGCCTCTACATATCCAACTTTTTTTAGTAACATTTTTCGATATTGTCAAATTTAAAGGTACTTTTGATATTTGATGACTGTATTCTAGGTTTAAAATAATGCAGAACTTTTTATGAAGAATAACTTTTCTTCCTAAAATTAATAATGAAATAGTTCTCCATATGATTCCAACTTAGGGGGACATATTGTATTATTGATAATTATTTCGATCTCGACAGATTGACAGAAGATTTGCTTGGTCGGCGTGGATTTGATTGGCCGAAAATATTTCAAATAAATTATATATTATTGAATATCCATAATATTATAATATCATATCTTCTCCTTTTTTCTATTCATATACACGGTGATTCAATAAGAATGTCCAATCTCTGAACTGTAGATTCTAGACCTCAAAATATG
>CAJUYG010000993.1:0-44629 GCA_910591675.1 Galerucella calmariensis | reverse complement strand
CATATTTTGAGGTCTAGAATCTACAGTTCAGAGATTGGACATTCTTAATGAATCACCCTGTATACTAAGGCAACCACAAAATAGTTCACTATTTGTTGGTCTTGCTAAAATATTAAACGTCAAGTAGGCATCACATAAAATGTAATCTGATGATGATAATGTCAATATTGAAATCATTATAATAATATTTGAAAAAAAAATGCATAGTTTAGTGATAGACTACATGGTAAATATGAAAACAATTTTGAAATGTTTGCATTCAAGCCCAAAAAAAAATATTGAAGAGTGCACTGAAAAAAATACAATGTATACAATAATATTTTGTGGCTCGATTTTATAGTAATATTTTTCCAAAAGGCAACCTAGTCTAACCACCATTTTGAAAGTTTGATAGCAAAACAATGGTTTAGGCTGGAGATATCATGTTGTACCTATATCTTTAAAATGAGAAAAATATAGGCTTTACAAATATAAAATAAGTTATATTATTTAGTTATGGTATGACACTGTATTTTTTGTGATATACAGGGTGTTCCACGACGTTTTGACAGTCCAAGTTCTCGAAAACTGTTCATATGACATGTATGAAATTTGGCAGATATTGGCAGTTTTGTTTTTTCCTCATTCTCCATAAATAAGTAGCATGTCAACATATTCATCATAAATAAAAATTGAAGGCATTATTTACTTATTATTACAGTGTCTTCACAAGAATATGACTAATAATGACAGTTCTTGAATAAAATTTACCTAACAATAGTAAATGACAACCTATATTGTTGATACTATTGTTTCACAGCCACCTAAATTTTTGAGTGCAAAATATTGCTTTAATAAATTTAATAAAAATAAACAGCTCCTATTATCATTACAGCACAATATCCAAAATTGTAATATTATACCGGTTGTCCCATTGAAAAAAATTAGGTTGGGGTCACGTGACCCGAAATGAAACGAAAAACGGAAGTCATTTTATAATAAATATAAGCATCAGTTTTGACTGTTTATATCTGCCAAATTTCATACATGTCATCAGAACAGTTTTCGAGAATTTCGACTGTCAAAACGTCGTGTGACGACTCGCACACAATCTTATAACTTAAAAATGTAATGTAACCTCTATCTGCAATAATAACAAAATTATCCATTGTTTAATTTGTAATGAATAACCCTGTATGTACACTATTATTTGTTATCTTGAGCAATCGTAAGTTTCTAAAAAAATGTTTGCATCCCTAAAATATACAGTTCCATATGAAATAAAATCAATAAATAATGAATTCAAATATAACATTATACATTACTTGACTGGTTTCACAAATTATATTTGGAATAAATTATAGAAATTTATTTTTCACTCTTGATGATGCAAATGTAATTTGTGAAACCAGTAAAGTAATATACCTATGCTATATTTCTATTGTGGAATTTGCTATTTATTGATTTTATTTGATATTCACAGAAAGATTCCTCATAATAAGGGTTGCATGAATTTGTTTTTTTTTTGGTACTTTTACAAACTCAAGTTTAACAAATTTAATATAAAAAACCACTACAACACTGACTAGTTCTAGTGAAAAATTAAAATATACCTACCATTGCTTTGCCAGTTTTTTTGATTTTTTTGAAGTTGACCCCAGTTATTTTCAACCAATAAAGTAGCTCCTTTTTCGTACATGTTATACTTGGATAATTACGCAGCTGTTTGTAATAAAAATCTATACTAGGAATAACTTGTCCACTTAGTTTCTCAATTTGCAGTAAGGCTGATATCAATGATTTGGTTTTTGTCTTGACATCTTTGCGTGATTTTATTATTTTTTTGATGGTATGATATGAGACACCACATAGTAGTGCTGCTTGTTGTATTTTATTTTTTCCTGCAGGTACATCACTATTTTTAAGTTTTTGAAAAACTGTGAAACACAATTCTTGAGATTGTTCATCCAATTCAACTATATCTTCAACTATCACAATATTATGTGGAGCTACTGTTACACTGTAAGCAATTCAACTATGAGCACTCAATATTATTCCAAATTAATTGCAGTACTTACATTTCTGCTTTAGGAGGTAAATTAAGTGAAGGAATAGCATCGTCATTAATTTTTTGTAGCCTTCCTCTAAAATCACACTGTCGAAAGTGTCTTTGACAAACAAGATATTTATATGGAACGGCAGGATCTAGCTGTATTGTAGAAGGATCTTGTCCTAGAGCCTTTAACCAAGAATCATACCTCTGTTCAGTCAAACTGTGAACAAAAGTAATCAATGATTTCTTAAAATTAATTGATACTTACCAGCTCATAATAAATAAAAAAAATCAACATTTGTAGTTTCTTCAAGAACTAAGTAAATTGTTTATTTTCAGGGAAGCAAAAATACTAATGCCTTACGAGTACTGTTGAGTACAATATGCTTGTTGAAATGTCTTACCAAAAATAATTTGAATCCACACTTCTTCCTTTTGTTGGACAATCTTCAACCATACATTTTATTTCTGGTAAATTTGAAACATTTGATGGTTTTGGCTGTGAAACTTTTATTGGTTTGTTTATAGTAATTGATTGTTTTGGTGGTAAAACTGCAACTGGTTGTACCTTTTCCTCAAATACATCATCTACTATTTCTATATCATCTTCGATAATTTCTTCTTTTATTTCAATAACTTCTTCTAAAGCTGCAAGTTTTATTTCATATAGGTGTCTATTTGGTTGTCAACAATAATATAGAATTATGTAAAATGATGCAACAGAAGTTTAAATTATAAGAAGAGGTTTTTTTTCTTTCTTTTACTAATATCATTACTTTTTCATCTGCAATAATCATCAGATACAGTTTCTGAATGCTTTAAAAGTGGGTAATGCAAATAATCAATTATCTAAATATGTATTTGATAACAACAAATATCATGTTTTGACACCAACAATTTTATTGAATATATTTTGGTCAATGAAACTATGAATTTTTATACTAGTTTTAATATTTACATTTTCTTTAACTAACCCTACATTCTTTTTAAAATATGATTAACTTTCATAAGTAACCCCAGTATGTAGAGGTGATCAATTTATTTATATAATTCCAATAATTTTTATCTTATAAAAGTGGCAACGTTACATCTATCTGCCTTCAGAATAATCAATGGGAAAGTGTGGTTAAGGTTAAGAAAACATTTTAAACAAAAATAATAATAATAATGTCCTATACTTACAGTGGTCCATTTCGATATTGTATATCACTTTAACGAAATAAACACTATACAATGTAGGAAACTGGTTTGGGTTGATAAATAAGAACTATAACCTAAATATTTTTATTAAATACACCACTAAATAAAGGAAGCCAGACTGGATGCTACTTTATTTTCTGTCGTTGAAAAACCCATTCTTCTAGACTACAACACTGTTTATTTTATACTAAACTAGAGCCCAACTGAAGATCGGGTTAGTTCGTGTTTCGTTTGTCACCGCCGAAACTCTGTTTCTGACACAGCTGCACCGCTTGGTTTCCCCTTCGTCAATAAAACATCAAAGGATTGCACCGCTTCTTTGTCGGCACGTAAATGAAATCGCTTTAAACATTCCGATAATTAAATTTGAATTCGCCAGCCACCAAAATTTTGCAGACCTGCTTTTTATGCTTTTTTATTTGGTACCTACTCGTTCAATTAAACATCCACTTGAACAATTTCTATCATTTTTTCTACTACCTACCAATTGATTTGGTGCCTACAAAGAAATACTGACATTTTTATTAGGTAGGGTGGAAGATTTTTCGTTTTCCTAGTGGAATATGGGTAGTAGGTGTTAGGTATATTATTTCTCTCTGTACGTGAACATGTAAACGTATAAACGTAAAGTCGTAAACAGACAGACTGCCATGATCGTTTAATAGAGGTGGAAACAACATTTGAATCGGTTACATCGGTGCTGATATTTTTTTGTGACCCTAGCTTACCAATGTTTTGACAGATTAAGTGGTTGTGATGCATAAAGAAAGTTGAGGAAATATTTTGGGTTTATCTGAAAACCATTAATTAAGCATTACTTAATTTATGTCACGTGATTATAGAATAAAAGTATCATAATAATATATAATACCAAAACAATACCAAATATGGCAAATATGTCAATTAAACGCAAAAGACGGCAAGGAAGACGAACACCTTCTGCATTTGAATTTAGGTAAACTTTATCTATCTAGGGTATGATTGGGTATTTTAGATTATTAGAATAATGAAACTATTAGGTGCGGCTAAAAGGAGGTGGGTGAACATACAACACGGCTCTTTCAATTGCGCATGACTCAAGACTTTGCCAAATTTAGTAGTAACAATATATGAAATAAATATGTAAATATCAGAAATATAAAACTAAAAAAAAAACAAGAAAACCCAGGCCCTAACCCGGTTGATCAAAGTGTAACTGTATAGAAATATCAGAAAATAAGAAATAAAAAACTAAAAAAAAAACAAAAAAAAACCAGCACCTAACGGGGCTTCGAACCTACGACCTCTGAGTTGTAAGCTCAATACCCTATCAACTGCGCTAATCAGCTCACATTCTGTCACATCGAATAGAAGGTTAAAGGCTGCTTGGAACGCATGCGCACCTCAACTACTAAATTTGACGTGGTGGGTGAAATATGTAGTCTTAACCACGTTTTCACATCTTGAGCAAGTCTTGAGTCATGCGCAGTTGAAAGAGCCGTGTAGTATGTTTACCCGCTCCTGTTAACACTACATATTCCACCCACCACGTCAAATTTAGTAGTTGAGGTGCGCATGCGTCCAAGCAGCCTTTAACCTTCTATTCGATGTGACTGAATGTGAGCTGATTATCGCAGTTGGTAGGGTATTGACTCACAACTGAGGTCGTAGGTTCGAAACCCGGTTAGGTGCTGGGTTTTTTAGTTTTTTTTTTTAGTTTTTTATTTCTTATTTTCTGATATTTCTATACAAAGTTACACTTTTATCAACCGGGTTTGGGCCTGGGTTTTATTGTTTTTTTTTTAGTTTTTTATTTCTTATTTTCTGATATTTCTATACTTAGACACATTTGATCAACCGGGTTTGGGCCTGGAATTTCTTGTTTTTTTTTTAGTTTTATATTTCTGAATATTGTTATGTTACTACTAAATTTGGCAAAGTCTTGAGTCATGCGTAGTTGAAAGAGCCGTGTTGTATGTTTACCCGCTCCTCGGCTAAAGAGGTCAGTCATGTTCTGTTAAGAAACATGAACTAATTTATAATTTAGGTAATGTGAATGTTTTTCTTCTGCTCTTGTGCCTTAGTGTGTTTTTTGAAATATACCTAGATAAAAGATCTACACGTTTTAATAAACGTTATCTCTTTTTAATATTGAAAGTTATATTGAGAATATTTACTATTTTTAGTATAGACATTTGGTTTTAAGCATCAAATTAAAAATAAAATAAGGGTTCATAAGTTATGCTTTACCAATAGTAATAGTTTACTCCCAACTCTATTTTCTGTTTTATATTAGTTTGGAGTCACGTCTTCATTCTATATTTAAACAATGTTGCCAGCTTGTTTTAAATATACATAAGTACGAGTAAAATTTTAAGCTGAATAATTATTATTCTAACGCTTTATGAATTTTGAAAAATATTTTTCAAAGACAATGACCGTTTAACTAAAAAGCAACAACTATTTCCCGTGCTATAGGCCCCGACGGATATTAAATTACACTTCAAAGTCAAACAGGCATGGCCGCGCCGACCCCTCGCAGCGCCTGTGTGCGAAACCTATGAAGCGCCTTTTTTTCACGAATTTCAATGTTTCAACTGATTTTTAATTCTTATTAGTTAATATACCGGGTGTCCCAAGTTATCGTATAAAGGCAATATCTCGCTTATTTGCCAAGATAATTAGTAAATGAAAAAACTGCATTGAATGGCATTAAAGTACCTTCCTACTGACTTATAAAAAAAGTTTTACATTTGACAGTCCCACTTTTTATTGCGTGTCGTTCTATTTGGAATACAACGATAGCACATACTTGGCATTTTTTCAATCAATAATAACAAAAGCATCAATATTTCATGAAGCATGAATTTCAAATAAAGTACATCTGATGGAATTCAAAAACGAACAAAAAATTACAGCAAGATCCTCTAAATCATAAAGTATTTCAACCTGGTGTAACCAGTGTAACCTAGTTGTAACTCTTACGTTGTCAGCAGTGACTACTGCTTTTAAAAATAAATTGATCAAAATAACACAAAATGCTGCTGTTTATAAAAAATATAAATCGTGACTGACTTCTTATTTCGCCAAATCTTGCGTCAACAAAAGTTTGCCAATTATTATTCTCTTATTTGCAGCTCTGATGCAAGATTGCAATTCTAGTAGTGATGAGCAAATGCAAGACCAAAACCAAGACCAAGACCCGACCAAGACCCGGTTAGTCTTGGTCTTGGTCTTTGCGGTCTTGGTCTTGGTCTTGCAGGGTCCAGTCTTGGTCTTGGTCTTGGTCTTGCACCAAGACTCTTGCGAGCCTTGCACTTTTTTTGAAGATTTTTTCTGGAGTCCATTTTTACAAAAAATGAATAAGAAAAAATAGTTTCTAAAATCATTAAAAGTAAAGAAATGGACAGTCTTTCTCATTATAAAAATTTTGTTTTTTTATATTTAATTGTAGCGATAAATCAAGTATAAAATTTTTTTTATTCATTTTGACAATTTTTTTAGAATATAGTTTTATAATGTATCAATGATGTAAAGACGTAAAAATATAACAATTTTTAATCTTATTTATAAGTTTGAAAAAATTTATGAACATTAAAGTCACTGAATTTTAAGTCTCTCTATAAAAAATTATTCTTTCTTTGCAGGCCTATTAGCTGGGATTTGAAATAAACCAAAATTATTTTTAGTGTTGGTGATTAAAAAAAAATAGGTGTTTTTTTTTAAGTTATAGGATATGGTAGGATACATATTAATAAAGCATAGGTCAATATTTTAGATGGATATATTTAACAACAACTAAATACTAAGTTTTCATGACAGTTGAAAAAAACTGCATACAGCTAAAGAATAAGAAAAACAGAACAAAATATAAAAATATTCCACCAAAAGTACCTATATGATGTAGGTTTTATTAATATACCCTATAAATTTTGACCAGTTGAGCGGGAACACCCTGTATATGAAAAAAATACTTGGTTAAAACAAGCAGTTGTGGTCAGTATATGTTAGTTATGTTTAGTATTTAGTATATGTTAAGTTATATATAAACACATGTTTATTATGCTGTGTCGCGGGTTCATATTTCTTGGAACTTCAAATGACGATACATATTTGGATTTTCTGGATAATTGGTTGTCTGTTTTATTGAAAGATATTCTCTTACAAACATGAGGTATGATATTACAGCATGACGGGTGTCCTGCGCACTTTTCCAGACGAGCTAGAGATTATTTGAATGTAAGCTATCCAAATGGATGGATTGGAAGGCGCCCCTTTTGCCTTGGCGCCTGTGTGCGCCGCACACTTCGCACACATGGGCGGCGCGGCCCTACAAACAGGGTTGGTATATCTACAAGATAACCATTCAGGTTTGCAATTAGAAGGGGCAACATAACTTGTAGACGGGCATCGGCGTATTTACGCCTCATCAGTACAAAAGGTGTAATTCAATATCCGTCGGGTCCTATAGCCCGGGAAATAGTTGTTGTTTTTTAGTTAAACGGTCATATTTTTCCAAATTCATAAAGCGTTAGAATAATTATTATTATTCAGCGATATGTATTGGTAACGCGCTTTATTAAATACGACAATATTACAGGAAAACTGTAATAATAATTTTAAGCATTTTGAATATATACCAAAATTTTATAATTATTACTTAATTTTCAGCAGAGGGGGTTAAGGGAAGGAGTACGCTAGATGTTATTTTAGCCACAACATATTGCAGATCACAAATTCATTTATCCCGACAATTAGCTTTACTACATCCAGAATTAACCATGCCTATGTTTTCAGGTAAAATATTTTTGAATATATTGAAATACACAGAGCCCTAGACAAACATTCTCGAATTTACCAACCATTTTCTTAAGTTGGGTAATAACTATATCGGATTTAGGAATTCCTATAACTTTAGGAAATGGTTGGTGAAATCGGGCATTAGATTGGAGAGAGACTAAGATCTGAATTTAAGGGGTTTAACAAATTATACTTTATCAAAATAAACTAGGCTTATGCTATATTCTTTTTTCGATAGTATTTCTCATTGCTTATTTTTTTCAGAAATTACGTATAGATTTCAAACAGCTCGTCCTGAAGTTAGACAATTGTTATTACAATATTTGTTACCATGGTTGCATAATATGGAGCTAGTTGATCCAAATATACCTCCAACAAACACTCACATCTATCAGGTATATATCAAGCTTGTTGTGTTCATTTTTCACTAACATTTTTTATCTAAAATTTTTCTTAGTTTTATGCCGGAGAATTGGGTGCAGAGAGAAAAGAAGGCTGGGGGTCTGCAGAAGCTACCGAGATGGTCCTCAATAATATTTTCTACATTACAGCGAAGGTATTGTTAAAAATAATTTCTGCATAGCTTTTAATGATCTTTTTATATACAAAAAAAAAAAAATATAAAAATTTTAAGTTCGGTGATAATCATCCAAAAGAGATAGAAGAAATTTGGGCAACCCTTTGTACTTCATGGCCCAATAATATGAAAGTTATTATTCGTTATCTAATTATTGTATCTGGGATGGCACCATGTGAACTTCTACCATATGTAAGTACTTTTTAGTGAAAATTTTTGATAGCATCCTAGTCCCTTTTATATCCCGCAATAGTTATATACTATTGATTTTAGGCAAAAAGAGTCGTATTGTACTTGGCAAGAGTACAGTCCGCTCGATTATTAGATGAAATGATGGTAGAGTTACAGACAGTCGAAACACTTAATTGTTTGATAGAACGAACAGAAACACCACCATTTTATAGACTAACGGTCATGAGAAAAGCCTCTAGTCATTCTGATGGAGCTAATGGAGTAGCAGGGCAGACGGATTCCAGCAGTAGAAATGACTTGAGTAAGTTCTTTTATTTATTGGCTATTTTGATTTAATTGAGATATCTTTCATTGGCGCTAATATGTTATACAGGGTGTCCCACGACGAGTTAAAACTATCTGTATATGGCAAAATACTTATAGTAAAATCATGAAAATTTCTACGTTTCGGTTTTCGGATGCGACATTTTTAACTAAAATATTTTCAAAGATGGCAGACCTCTGGTTCTACCGTTAGTCGACTCTAACTTTGTTATTTTAAATGGAACACCCTGTATATTAATACATTTCTTGTTTACAGAATGTAGATGCTTTAATTAACGCTTTGCAAAATATTACAAATGAGGATGCTATGGTAATTACCCAATACATCTGGAATATACTCAAATTAATATCCTTCATATTGAATGAATAAGTTTTTATTTTTATTTTTTTTTATTTTCTTCTTAGTTCAGCAGCCTAATTATATTATATCACAATATTAATGTAACTGTATATATGTAGCCACTAGTTGCTATAAGCAAGTTCTTAAAAGCAATACAAATTATTATTAGGTATTAAAAATACATTTTTTAAATCTACGTAAAATTTTAGTATACTTTATATATACTGTCTGAAAACTGTTTTCGAAAAATGCATACTTTTTGAGTTATTAATTTTTTTTGTAAAAAATTTGATGGTTGCAGACCCTTACAAATTATTTTTTTAAGAGGATACCCTTAAAGATATGAAAATGGTTCGGATGCTTTTAGCAAGGTCAAACCTATTTGAATCTATGTTGAAAAATTTATCTTTTTATACAGGGTGTGTATAAAAAGTGTTCAAAGTTTAACTTCATAAATATAAAATTTCTTCATTTTTTTAAATAGAATCACCCAGGTTTTTTCTATTTTAATGCATTCAGGGGTAAAAAATAGGGCAAATTCATTTATACTTTCCTATACCTAAACCTTACCGTTATCCAAATATTAAATGTTTTCTGTAAATTTTTAGAGATGCAGGATATCTTACTGCAAATAAAGCACATATGTTCTTGTAACAACTTTGCCATATTTACCATGTATTAAAAGCACATTTACAAAATCTTTTTTATTTCTTAGTGCTTGTATCCACCGGTCAAAATAAAATTTAGATCACACCTGCATCTCTTTAAATTTACAGAAAACATTCAATATCTGGATAATGGTAAGGTTTAGGTATAGGAAAATATACATGAATTTGCTTTATTTTTTACCACTGAATGCATGAAAAATAAATAAATTAGATATTTATGTATGTATGTATAACACCCTGTATAAAATGAAAAATGTTTCAACATAGATTCAAGTACGTCTAGCCTTGCTCAAAGACACCGAACAGAAAAACCATTTTCATATCTTTAAGGGTATCCTCGTAAAAAAATAATTTACAAGGGTCTGCAACGTCAACTTTTTTACAAAAAAATCAATAACTCAAAAAGTATGCATTTTTCGAAAAAAGTTTTCAGACAAAACTATACTAAAATTATACGTAGATTTCAAGAATGTATTAATATACAGGGTGTTCTATTCGAAATAACAAAGTTGCAGTCGATTTCCGGTAGAACCGGAAGTCTGTCATCTTTGAAAACATTTTAGTAAAAAAGATCGTATCCGAAAACCCAAACGTAGAAATTTTCAGGATTTTACTATAAGTATTTTGCCATATACAGATAGTTTTAACTCGTCGTATATCAACAAAACAAACTTTTTTTGTTCAGGCATCGAAAAAGGCACTATCCATACAAAACGGCACAGCGGAGAAGATCCATCGAAAACATCAATCTTAAAATCCGATTCTGGATCGAATATATTTTCTGACTTTGCTATGTCCCGTCCGGACAAAAAGTGCCAAGATGAAATGATCAGCTCTTTAGAAGAGGTATACTCAAAGCTCAGTTATATTATTTCTATTTTAAAACAGCCCTCAACAGATTTGTAAATATTGAAGTGGTTTTGTAGGTAGCCGTTGAAGAAGACGTTTTACTTCGAGATAAAGGAAATATGTCAGTTTCTCAGCCACATCCCTTACCTATGCCAGAATTTGGAGGATATTTTGCACCTCTTACAGAATATTTACCAGATAGTTCTCAACCGATTTCTGGATTTCATAGGTAACATAAATTAGTACATCCACATACTTTCGAATTGCACAACAATTCAGAATCCTAGGGCACAGCACCTGGGAGAAGAGGAACATTTACCTAAGTTGAATCCCACAGAAATCCTAAAATTCCTCCGTGAATTAGGACTAAAGGAGCTACTAGTCTGTGAGACTCTCCTCAGAAACTGAGTAGAAGTAAGGGGGCACAATTTAGGTCTCAGTGAATGTCACCCCAAAAATACATACATTAGTACCAATTTCTTTGATATTCTCATCTAATTTGTAATATCTTTTAGATGCAATGTGGGAGTAATGCTGCTCTGCGACATAGTCGTTGATGGAATAGAGTTAGATTGGACCGTTCATGTACCGTTGATGCTTCATATTTTATTCTTAGGTCTCGATCACACGCGTCCATTGGTTTACCAACATTGTAAGCAGCTGCTGTTAAATTTGTTGATCGTTCTGGCAGTACATAACGACCATCTCACCGTTGCTCATATTCTATTAAACTGCAAAACGAAACAGTTGGAATTGGGATTAACGACGCCTACCTTGAATAATGTTGTCGAACATACCTTTACAGGTAAAACTTTATTTAAAACAATATGACCCTATACCTTATTTTTAAACTTGGAGGAGCATTTTAAGAAACATCGCTTACACCACTAAAAGGTACAAGATTAAGAGGGTGTTTCGAAAGGGTAGTCTTCAGACTTTTCGAACTAATTGACAATTATGTGACATATGTATTATATTGCTCGCAGGTGTCGTGTCCAATTAGGGATCAATGCAAGTCTAGAATTTGAATCATCATTGGCCACAGGCCATGGCGAAAGTTGTAAGCAAGTGTCACATTATTGCGAACAAAATGTAGGGTTATCATAAGTAACTTATGTCAAATTGGATGATATAAATATGTGCAAAAAAGCTACTGTATGTTTAAATTATTATCAATTCACATTTGAACACGAACTAGAAGTCAACAGAAGTTTTGATATCGAAAAGTACCATAATAATGTACTGTAATGTGAGTAAAACTTGATGTAGAAATATTTACAATAATTAAATTTTACTTGGAAATTTATATTATTAACAAGAAAAAACCAGCATAGATTTTGTTTATCAAACTGAATAAATAATAAAAATAGCACTTAACTTAATTAAAAATAAAACGGCAAACGTGAAAAAGATGTACCTAATAAAGATTGAAGTTATAATATTTTCATATAAACACAAAACTGACAAATATCGTTATCAGCTTTGTGAAACGGGTGGCAAATTAACCAATCACTTGGCTGCAGAAATTCCAACTTAAATTCAAATCGCTCCTTTTAGTTTAAAAAGAAGGTATAGTGTCCTATATTACTGGAGACCCACGCCAAATACAGTAAGTTTACTTATAGAGCTTTTTTTTTAAATTTTTTTGCAGAATCAAATCCTACAATTAACGAATTTTTGTTACATCAAATTGGACAAGGAAGTACTGTTGAAGCTGCAAATAAATCAATCCTTCAACCCGTTACCAATATTAAAACTGAAGAAATTGGTAAGCTTTTTAAGCCGTTGTTTCACTCCAAACTGTGTTAGACATTTAAACATAAAATAAAAATTTCGTAATGATCAAACTATAATTCAACTTTAACCTTGAATAACTTTGAAAGGAGTGAGAATATAAAAAAATTTAGTAGTCCTTTTTTGAATAACTTTGAAAGGAGTGAGAATATAAAAAAAATTTAGTAGTCCTTTTTTGTGTAAATCTTCCTATAATTTATTTACGATAAAAAGACGATGACGTTGCAAAACAAAATATTGTGATGTTGGCAAGCTGTAGTTTTTTCCTTTCCTTAACGAAAACACGAAAAGTCAATCAGATTAATATACCTATCAAGTTAAATTAACCTAACTCAACATTAAAAACATTCAATTGACATTTACTGTTCAGCTGCTTCGGCATTTTATTAACTACACACTGCAGATTTGCCTAAATAATTACTTATGAAAATAACTGTATTTTTAATCTTAAAGAAACAATGAATTCAAAAGCACAAAAAAAACTTGTAAATGTTAGACAATGATCGAATAATCGAATAAACGTCAAAACAAACTGGGGAATTTTACCAGTTGATCTGACAACGTCTTGAAGTTTTGACAACCCGTTAGTTATCTGTAAATTGCCCTGGATGTTGAGGATAAGTTGTATTTACGGTTGGTAAATTAATATTTATTCTGATGAGCAGAAAAGTAACTAAAAATGACAGCATCGTCTTGTTATCGTAAAAATCCTATACAAGAATATATCTTAGACATTCCGCAGTATTGCTCCCAAAGAACCGTTTTACACGTACGAGAATTATTGCGAAATTTACTCTGAAAATAATATTGATAATTTTGATATGAATTTTGAAAATATTCCTATGCTTGACTGTTTGACACATAATATTTTTACCACTAAAAATTTCATAACAATTTATGTCAGCGAGATTGTTTTTGGGATAAGTTGTTACGATTTACATTGACAGTTCTTATTAATCACCTGTTTTCACACCGTTTATTTAAGATTAAAAAATTTAGTTTGGGCAGAGTGGTTTGGTTATTTTGGTATTATATTAATTGACATTTGTAGTTATGCCTGCAAGACAAAAAGAGTTGCTGTTAGGTGCTGCAGCAGTTATCTGTTATTTATTATTCTTATTAATAAAACGAAAAAAAAACAAAGATCTCAATGGTCAAAAAATTGACAAAGAAGAGAAAGTATTGGTACTTAGGCTCTCCTAAATAAGGAATTAATAGTTGAGGATTCCAACAATTTTTTCCGTTCTTTGCTGTCATTTTTGTTCTCAAAATTAAAACCATCTAGACTATATAATATTCTCCATGATTCAAACGATTAAACACAAATACAGCACATGACGCAATTATTGTTCAAATTTATTCTATTTTCGGCTTCTGCGTCGATTCTCGCGCACTTTCTAGTTTATTGTCATAAAAATATACAATAGAACATGTCTCATATTTTTACTCCGAAAATTTTGGCAATAATTCTATGGCGTGTAAAACAGCAAAAATTATTCTTATTATAATTTTCAGAGTAAACTTCGCAATAATTCTCGTACGTGTAAAACCATTTTAAGCAAATTATAAAATTCCAAAACACAACACAATTTTGTTTCTATCTTACGTAAATGGAAAATAGAAATGATGTATCCAGCACCTACGGAGAGTTCAAACTTTTACAGTATTTTATTTTGGTTATGACCAACAATATTTTCAGTATATTTATATAAACAATAAATAATCAATTTTTCTAAAACAGTCTAGACGACCGACAAACTGAACGTTTGAGTTTTGTGCCGTTGTCAAGGCCGCTTGTGCCTCCGGCTTAACCCAGTTTGATGAAGCGCTGCTCTTAACTTTTTTCGAACTACTCTTATTTTTAGCCGAAGGAAAAGACATACCGATACCGCAAGTAGTAGTTGTTCCAGAAAACGTCGAGCCAATTCCTATGACGAAAGTAGAACTCACAGTGTCTGTAATAATAAAATCTCTTATTCAGTTCCTAGCATCCCGTCAAAATTCTCCTTTATGGAATTACGAAGATATAACAGCAAAAGTTTGGTCTATAAAAAGCGTCGAACAAATCGATATTTTCATGCAGTATATCCTGAAAGTTTTTAGAGAATCCTTACCAAATGCTCATATAAATGAAAGATGGGCTCAAACAGCCTTACAATTAGGTTTAAGCTGCTCTTCAAGACACTACGCTGGAAGATCTCTACAAATTTTTAGAGCCTTGCGGGTTCCTATCACTTCAAGGATGTTATCCGACATACTAAGTCGTTTAGTTGAAACTGTTGCCGAGCAAGGTGAAGATATGCAAGGTAATTTTACGTCCAAAATTTGAAAGCTCAAATATTTTGAATATTTTATATTTTTATAGGTTATGTAACGGAACTTCTACTGACTCTAGAAGCAGCTGTCGAATCTCTCGAATCAGATTTCCGCCCTTTAGATTTTATGAAAGATTTCTTTAAATCCACTCCTAATTTAAACAACAAAGACGTAATGCCTTTGAGAAAAAACGCAGAAGGCTCTCCAATTAATTTAGCCGCGACTCCTATTTTTTATTCTCCGATCATAGGACACGCCAGGAGTACTAGTTATTCAGTCTCTTACGGTTTTAGAAAAAATACACAATCCACTACTGACGTTAAAGAAAGAAATAGACATAGCAACGATATGGATCATAGGTAAGGCACTATTTTCTGCCTCATCTACAATTTAAACACCTTTTAGATCAAATTAGTTCAGCCTTACATGTTAATTTTTAGGAAATTCTCTCCTAACAATCTTTCCAGATCTCGATCTGCTCAAAGTTTAAAGATGTTGGGAGATACAGCTACACAAGACGATAAACTAACAATATTGGCACAACTGTTTTGGCTAGCCGTCTCCCTATTGGAGTCCGATTACGAACACGAGTTTCTTTTAGCCGTGCGGTTATTAGCCAGCGTTATGCATAGATTACCATTAGATAGACCGGATGCAAGGGATAAAGTTGAGAAGTTGCAGTCGCAGCTACGATGGAATTCATTTCCTGGCGTACACGCTTTATTATTGAAGGTTGGTACTGCTTAAACTTTCTTTAATACCATCACCTATAACATATTACAGTCATCTGTCATTCTTAGACACATAAGCTCAGACTGATCACTTGTTTTCTCTATGCAAAGTATATTGAGCTATTAATTGATTCAAAATTTAGCTGGAACCAACATTTTAAAGGGTTACAAGGAGAGCTGGACCTTTCCAGTACATGCCAGACTCTGCTTTGGGGAAAAACAATTTGACATGATGTGTTAGCTATACGACATGATGTATTAGCTATAAGACATAATGTATTAGCTATACTACAAGGGTCTCGCCATAACATATGCTACTTCAGTATGGTGGCATTGGTGGTCAAAGACTTCGCTATGATTGGTCATCACGAGGTATCCATAGATTGGACAAGACTTGATTGTAAAACTCCCAGTTAAGAATTTGGGTAGCCTGGTGAACATTCTGAACTAAGGCAGCAATTCCTTTTTCTCTTATTTTTTTGGGACTCAAACCACAATAATGTTTTTATATTTTTTATTTCGACGTTTTGGTAGCGTTCCAGCTACTGTTGTCAAGATTAACTAGTAATTGAATAATTCTGGTCTGGTGACAAATAGACAATCAATAATATTTTGAGGTTTAGGATTACAAAACTTTAAATTTTATTAAGGTCCATTCATAGTAGATCATATCTCTGGTAAAATGTCTACTAGAAATGGAATCCAGTGAAGTGCACGTTCCAGGAGCGGTTTTATTGGGATAGCGCTTTTTTCGCTTATTTTGGAAATGTTGTTAATAAAACGCGTTTGTTGTTACTTTTTTGTGTATGATTATTTTTGTTTTCAAAATATGTATAACTCAGTTTGGTATTGAAGTTTGTGTATTGAAGTTTGTATCGATTAACAACTATTCCAATGATAAATCACAAGAAAACCTGGATAAAAACTTATGATGCTATCCTGATAACGCAGGTAATTGATTATTGGAAATTTCTCTTTCTAACATTGGTAACCAAATTTGACTATATTCGGCTGAAATACTAGCTACACATTTATCTGCATTTAGTTGCATTAAAGCACTCTCTTTGATTTTTCGTCTTTTATTATTGGGCTCTTTCAATATTATTTCTGTCGAATCCCATTGAATTTTATGCCCCTCTTCCCAAGCATGTTTACAAATACCTGACTTAAAGAACTCCCTATCTTTGATATATTTTTTATGTTCACATATTCGGACTTTCAATGGTCTATTCAAATTACTCCTCCTGGTTATTAAATGGACTATAATTGATTCAAAATTTAGCTAGAACCAAAATTTCAAAAGGTTATTGGAAGAGCTGGACCTTTCCAGTACATGCCAGACTTTTATTTGGGGAAAAACAACCTGACATGATGTATTAGCTATACGACTTGATGTATTAGCTATACTACAAGGGTCTCGCCATAACATCTAATTCAGTATGGTGGCATTGGTGGCCAAAGACTTTGCTGGGAGTGGTCATGACGAGGTATCCATAGATTGGACAAGACTTGAAACATCTAGACCATTGAAAGTACGAATAAATGAACACAAAAAATATATCAAAGATAGGGAATTCTTGTCAGCTATTTGCAAACATGCTTGGGAAGAGGGTCATCAAATTCAATGGGATTCATCAAAAATAATAAATAGGATAGCATCATAAGTGTTTATCCAGGTTTTCTTATGATTTATAATTTGAATAGTTGTTAATCGATACACATTTCAATACACAAAATCACAAAACTGAGTATACATATTTCAAAAACTTAAATATTCATACACAAAAAAACTATCAAGAAACGCGTTTTATTAACAACATTTCCAATATAAGCGAAAAAAACGCGCTATCCCAATAAAAAAACCGTTCCTGGAACGTGCACTTCACTGTATCCATTTCTAGTAGACTATCATATCGTTGGAATGTCATAAAATGAAATATTTCATTTCACATTTTGCCACAGATGTGATCTACTATGAATGGACCTTAATAAAAATTTGATAACAAAATTTTGCAGTCTTAAACTTCAAAATAATTTTTGATTGTCTAGTTGTCAAATTTTTTCTGTTGTGTCAGTTAGGGATAAAAATTAGTTTCTACTTATTTTTTCTTGACAACGGTAGCTGGAACGCTACCGAAACGTTGAAATAAAGAATTTAAAAATATTGTGGTTTAATTTCCCAAGAAATTAAAAAAAGAATGAATAATATACCACAAGGAACATACAGAAGATATTGATTGTAAAACTCTCAGTCAAGAACTTGGGTAGGCAGGTGAACATTCTGAACTAAGGCAGCAATGTTTTGAAGACTTTGTCAAACTGTCCCAATAACTAACTTTTGCATTCGTTGATCAACTGTCATTTTTTTTCAGGGCTGTACCCATCAAAATATATATGAACCAGTAACTGCTTTGTTGTCACATTTTACCCCACTGTTGAACTTCGTCGTGGTGGACCCATCACAGACTATAGCATTTCCAATGAATGTTATTACTTTATTGCCTTATATGCTTTTAAATTATGAAGATGCCAACGAACTGTGTATTAGAGCAGCAGAAAATATTGCTCAGGTACCGATTTTTATTTTTATCTGTGTGAAATATATATAAAACTATTTTCCTACAACCACTATGCAAAACACGCTTTTCTACACAAATTTTTATACGCAAAGCAGGCCTTTTCTCAATTCTTTTGATAACCGTTTGGAAAGTACACGCTATGGCACTTTTCCGCACCGAAATGTCAAACCTGTCAATTATTTTGACAATTTAACCTTATTAATTAATTTCTTATTGCTGTACAATTTTTAAATTTGTCGAAAAGTAATTTAACTATTTATTTCATTATTTATTTTAATTTATTAATTATAAAGGCTCGGACTGCAACCGAAAATTTGTTACCTGAGGTTTTAATACAAAACTGTTCAAATTTTACAATTAATTAATTATACATTCAACTGATTTTTCTATTTATTTTCGTATTGTAAGTTCTTTCTGTTCAAAGTTAAAATAAAATAGCTACTATATATATTATTGTATTCCTTCCATTAGTAAATGTGGTTGTAGAAAAAATATTGTGTAAAACTTGTAA
The DNA here is from genome assembly GCA_910591675.1 of Galerucella calmariensis. Classification (NCBI taxonomy): domain Eukaryota; kingdom Metazoa; phylum Arthropoda; class Insecta; order Coleoptera; family Chrysomelidae; genus Galerucella; species Galerucella calmariensis. The sequence continues at coordinate 25,737 of CAJUYG010000993.1, read as the reverse complement.
GCAAATCACTTCCCACTCGCTAGATTTGCGGCACTTGCCTTACGGCTCGTGCCATAAACTTTTGCGCTCGTAGGAAAAGCAACGCTTTGCGCACTAGTTGTACAAACTACTATTGTTTTGCAGGTGAGCATTGAAAAAAGCAAAAAACTGGAACATCTTGGTACTGTGATGAATCTTTACAGTAGGAGAACCTTCAGTAAAGAAAGTTTCCAATGGACTAAATGCGTAGTCAAATACCTACATGACACTTACTCTCACTTGAGTCTAAACATGCTTTCGTTCCTCATAGAAGTATTAGAAAAGGGACCCAACAACCTCCAGTTACCCATTTTAAATATTATTCATTGTATTTTGCATTACGTGGATTTAGCTTCAGCAGCGGCCCAACCAGTCAATGCGGATTTGTTAAAAATCATTGTGAAATATATCGAAGGACCGAACTGGAAAGAATCTTTGAAAATTTTAAAGTTGGTTGTTAGTAGATCGAGTTCTCTGGTAGCGCCTCCAATTACTATTCATTCGCATTGGGAAAGTTCCCCAATGCCACATCCCTCATTCAACGAAGATAGTATTTTTTCCAAGAAAGAGTTGCCAGGTAAGTATTTTTTTATAATTATAGTCAGTGAATTAATAATATGTTTATGTTTGAAGGAAGAACAATGGAGTTCACTTTCGACATGTCTCAAACTCCAGTTATCGGTAGAAGATTCTTAAGTAAACCCGAAGAACCATCTACTTCAAAAACTTCTTCAACTCCTAGAAGGTCATGTTCTATCAGTCCAGCCGATACTTCCCCTCCTTCAGGGTGGAAAAGACCGTGGATGTCACAGGTAAAACTATTTGAATAAAAGAAACTGTTAATACAAGATTATTTTTGTTGCAGGGAAGAGTAAGAGAATGCTTGGTGAATCTTTTGACAACATGCGGTCAACGCGTCGGCTTACCAAAAAGTCCATCTGTAAGACCGTTTATATTGTTTGAATTATTAAATTTTGCTACTAATATTTCTTTCAGGTTATTTTCAGTCAAACTTCCGATTTAATTGAAAGACAATCCAGCATGGCGTCGAGCACCGAAGAAGTTTCCGCCGGTAATAACGATATGAGTGGTGGTTCTAGAAGAGATGATGCCGCTACTGAGTTCGGAGTTTTCAAAGATTTCGATTTTTTGGAATACGAAAGCGAAAGCATCGAGGTACTTATAAATTGTATATTAGTGCTAAGGTGCTTCTAGAGTCGATGTAATGACCCATATTTTCATCAAATTGATGGCAAATGCCGCCCAATGACGTGAATGTACATTTTTTATGAATTCCGAATATTGTGGAATAATGTTTTCCTCTGGAACACGGATAGTGTAGGATCCCGATATAAAACGACCTTCACCGAGATGCTTATTTGATTAAACGTATTTTATATTAAATGTAATATGTCAATAAACATGTTGCATATGGGTTGCCTAACAAATTTAAGACCAGGATATGATTAATTAATTATTATGAAAAACTTTTTTTTCAAACATTTCACCGGTTTGATTATTGAACAAATTCTATACCAATCGAAAATATGAAGCCCATAGAATATGCAAACGTTGGGTTGCCTATTTTTTTACGTTCACAACCCTCAGGTTGCCAGGTATGGATAGGTGAATCGATACTAGCATTTTACACCGGTCTGATTATTGCATGAAATTTATATGATAATGAAGATTATTCAATTCTGAACACGGTGGTATAGGGTTGCCTGCGAAAAATCAGTCCCAATTTCCGGTTGTCGAATTTTAAAAAGTAAAATATTGCTGCGAGTGAATGTGTGCGACTGAGAGGCTCTAACCAACCATCACATGCGTTAGAAGAGGATAGCGATAGACTCGTATATGATGTGCATCATTTTGGAGTAGATTCTCGTTATAGTAACAATTGAAAAAACATGCTACTATTTATTGTTGGGAAAAATGGCGAAAATGTGTTGATTGTATTAATTGCACTGATTTAGCGTTAAAGTTAGGAATCAAATTATACCAAAGTCTCCGTTTTCCATGCGTTTACAGGTTGCGACTATACGGCAGCATTTTATGATAAAGGAAAAGTGAAACCTTTTAAGCTATTTTCGAAAAATGAAAAATATCAGTTTTTGCATCATTAACAGATGCTGCTGATAGTTTCATTGATGAAAAAATTGAAACCGTTCAAGAATTTACGGCTAGTATGTATGGTATCAAGAACTGCACCAACGTGAATGAGGCAAGGTATATCGCATTTTTATGAAAAATTACTCTGCTAAAGAAGACAGCGAGCAGTTTAAAAAAAATGAAAGGCTTCGACTCCAACTCCTTACCACCATGCTGGATATCATTAATTCAGAAAATTTTATGAACTATTTTCGTAAATTCCATGTGGCTTAATGCAACGGATCCATTAATCGTGAAACTTCATCCTGAGAACTGCGGTTGGTTCTTAGATGAATATTTAAAACCAGTAGGATTCATTGGGGATCATACACCTTTAAAGGTCGAAGACATTGTCGGAAGAACTGAAATGGAGAGTAATGACGAAGTAGGTTCAGAAGTTGGAGATCATAGTTTTATGTCCGATGACTCGGAACCTGAATAATTTGAAAAAATTAAAAAAAAATTGTATTTATAATTTTTTACAATGATCAGAGTTTTTTTTATTGTTGTTTTCTATTTTGTTTTTGATAATGAAGATAAAATTTGGGTGGTCCTATTAAATTCAATATAAAATACGTTTAATTTAATAAGCATCTCGGTGAAGGTCGTTTTACATCGGGATCTTAGACTAGAAGTATCTAAAAAACAGTTTCCTTGGTCGTCAACCCAACCATACTCGACAACATGCGTATCAAACAAAGTTTCATATAAATAGATTATAGTTTTATTTGAATCTCACTACCTTTTTATTTTGCGTAAATACTTCTACCTAATCTCAACGATACGCCGAAATTCCATTATTACCATTCGATTGTCTAACTTCTTATATTTAAATCCACAATTTAATTGCAGTGTTTCTAAACATTGATAATTATATTCAGTATTATCCCGCAATCTATATATATCTGACAACATTCCTTTATTTTATGGTCATTACATTGACTTTAGAATAACTATAGGTACTATATAATTTTATATATAAATAAATTGTTTTCAGGGTGAAAGTACAGACAATTTTAACTGGGGAGTAAGAAGAAGACCACTAAGTCAAGGTGAAGATGAACAAGCTAATCTAAAACAATTAGAAGACAGTGTTAGTGAAAAAACGCCAGTACTAACAGTAAGAAAGGTACACGTCTGTCCTTTTGACCATAATGTGAGTTGATGCTATGTATGCTTGCAAATGTTGACTAAACCAAAATAGGTAGTATTGTTTATTTACGATAAAAAGACGATGACGTTGCAAAACAAAATATTGTGATGTTGCCAAGCTGTAGTTTTTTTTTACTTAACGAAAACTAGAAAAGTCAATCTGATGTTGGATTGACATTTACATTAAAATATGTAACAATAATATTAATTATAATGAATACAAATAGCGAATACTATTACTTACGTCTCTTACAGCAGTAAGTGGGAGGAGCGGGCCCGCATTTCGGCATTCTCGTTCAAAATAGCTTTACAAAAATGTTACCATCTCTTGACATTTACTGTTCAGCTGCTTCGGCATTTTATTATTTACAAATTGCAGATTTGCCTGAATAATTAGCTATGAAAATAACTGTATTTTTAATCTTGGAGAAACGATGAATTTAAAAGCACCAAAAAAACTTGTAAATATTAGACGATGATCGAATGTCAATAAACGTCAAAACAAACTGGGGAATTTTACCAGTTGATCTGACAACGTCTTGGAGTTTTGCCAACCCGTCAGCTGTAAATTGCCCTAAACTTAAGTAATCTTTTTTCTGATGAGCAGGAAAGTAACTAAAAATGACACCATCGTCTTGTTATCGTGAAAATCTTAAAGTTATGATAGTTAAGCTTTTATATGTGCTGATGCAAAGATGTCTTTTGTATCCGTCTCTAGATTGTTCTTGCGTTTGTCATTGCTAGCTCCCGTTTTTAATCCAAGCGTTGCAAATTAATTTCTCTCCTCCTGTCTTTTGAAAATTTTTGATTCTTTAAAACATTACCCATAATCAAATCGATATATTTTTTACAAAACTCAACAATTTTTAGCGTTTATTGACAGAGGAATCATCAGATGAAGAAGTTGGTTCCGAATCACCGTTGGATGAAATTGCAATCGCTCCCGAATTCGATAATAGCATTGAAAATGTCGCTATGTTCCCACCTTCCTCTTTAGCTTTAAAAGAAAATAATTCCCAAGTTCAGTCCAGTGCGAGATCTGATACAAGGTATTCAACCATTTTGGTTGTTTTTATCCTTATACTCTTAAAAACGAAACAAGATATTAATAGTAGAACAGCAAAGCCACTACGGAGACGGAAATGAGCGTTCGTCCAAAGGGGGTTTCGGAAATTAAGTAATAAAAATATCGTTAAGTTGCTGTGACTGAAAAGAAAGTATATACAATATGTCGGAATGTCCTCCTAAGTTGGAATCATATGGGAAACTTTTTTATTATTAATTTTAGGAAGAAAAGTTATTCCTCATAAAAAGTTCTGCATTTTCTAAAACCTAGAATACAGTCATCAAATATCAAATTTTTTGGTCGTATACGAGGTTTGTCAAAAAATATTAGTTTCTACTACTACTACTAAAAAAAGTTGATCAGAATTGTGTGTGTGTGTGTGTGTGGGAGAATAGAATGGCCTCAGACATAGTCTATTAGCCACAGAAAATTAGAAGTTGGTAAACAATTAAAATATTAGAGCGTATATATAAAATGGATAATTTTGACTTATTTATAAAATCCACTATAGTACATCAAGTACATACTTATCCATGTTTGCCAAAACAGTGATTATATTTGTTGGGAGAGGAAAATTGAAATCGATCAGAGAATTGTTAAGTTCGGCTGTTGCTATTTTGTTTTCAATACATTCAAAAAAAATATGGTTCAAGTCTCCTACTAATACATTGTTACAGGAGCAAGCTACCTATTTTAAAAAGATGAGTCGGGAGAAGACCATGATTCATTCTTAAACGTGATATGTCGGAGGTATATTGTTTTCTATAATCAAAATTAGGAATATGAGGAATCTTAGTTGGTAAAGTAGGATGCAAAAGGAAATATTGACTATTAGATGTTTTAGCGAAGTCGATGTAAGATTGATCCCAATTGGTTCTAATATGTTTCTTATAATCATTTAAAAGGTCTGAGAAAACAAAAAGTTTGGTATAAGTGGTCATTTCGGAGGCTCTTTTGGCTGCCAAGATAAGAATTAAAAACTACGATTAAATATGTTATTACATTCATTTAAATTGAAACTTCAGATTATTTCATTTTTTACTAATATTTCTATTTTGAATGAACATTTATCTCTGGTGATTACGAAACACATGATAATATTTTAGGTTTGCCATGTTTTTTAATAATTTTGCATTTAAAACGCGAAATAAGTGCATATTTATTTATTTTGCAAATAATATAAAATACATTCAAACACTAAGTTATAAACTTAACATCATATTAATGTTGGAAACAAACAAATTTAATTTTTACTCATACTAATTTTTCGACATATCCAACTTTTTTTTGTAACATTTTTCGATACTGTCAAATTTAAAGGTTAGGTACCTTTACTCTTGGGTAGAACCCATATTTTTTGACAAACCTCGTATACGACTAAAAAATTTGATATTTGATCACTGTATTCTAGGTTTTAGATACATAGCTCAGAACTTTTTATGAAGAATAACTTTTTTCCTAAAATTAATAATAAAAAATGATTACATATTGTAGAATTATATCCACACCAGGGTGCTTTTTTTCGGTCCATCGTGAAATTTTGTTAGAAATGTCAAAAAAAATTCCTATGGCCCTTTTGACATGTTTACTGAGAATGCTTTATATTATATTATAATACCGTATATTCCATGTTAATCGGACCAATAATGATAATAATAAATTCCCCTTTTCCGTTGTCTCTTCACCACTATACCCTGTATAATCAACGATACGAGGATATTAATATTAGTTATGAATACTCCCTCTTTGACATACGACTTCACTCGCTTACGTCACACCTCACAGTAAATATTTACTACTTAACTTCCAAGAGACCCCTTTTGGACGAACGCACACTGCCGTCGCCGTAGCTGCTTTGCTTATCTACTATTAATTCGCATCGTTGGTTTTTAGTGGTTCAAGTACTGCAGATATGGGAGAAGTAACTCCCTGCAACGCATCACCGAATTTATCAACGTTGATAAATTTGAGACCGATGATTTCAAAGAGCGACATTTTGGAAAACTGGACTTCCTATATTCAGTTGAATATGCTACAAACACCTGCAAATGCTTTACAATTTTTCCATCAGTTCCAGAAATTAGTTACTGTGAGTTTCAATATTAACATTTGTTCCCATTTTATATTATTTAATATCGTATTTTAGGATATATGTTCATCTTCGATGGAAATAACGAAAGAATCTTGTTCATATATGTCACAATCAGCTGTTAGCGGTCTTCCAACAATCAAATTGATAAGTTCAAGGTTAATGTCTATGGTAGATATAGTCAGTTATCGAGTGATGGTACCGAACTTGATATGGTTTAATACGTCTGCAATAAGTAATTCTAGATTTATAGAAACATTGAAATATGGGATGTTGGAAGTACAAGAACATCTCGAAACGTTCTGTGATAAAAGAGAACAAGCAAGTATGGTAAGTTTAAGATGAAATATCATACAAAAAATTGTCAGCCCTTTTACCCCCTATACTTGAATATATTAATTTAATACATTATTTCTTGATATTTTTAGTTAGTTAACTCTTTCATCCAAAATTTGAAAGTCTGAGTTCTGCTTTTCAGATCTTTTCAAACGAAGTATCTGAAGGTGTAGTTTAGTTTGTATGTTATAAAACACCTCGATTGAAATAAAAATTGACGGTTCAGGATTTCCATCTTTGTTTTAAATAACGTTTTTAGACGACGCCATCTGAAAGTTGCTCGTTCTGTATTCATCTACATACCGAAAGTTGCGTTTTCAGTGTTCCATGTAGTGAAAGTGACAGTTCCGTACTGTAAAAAACTTTCGGTACGCTCTGATAGAGATATACATATTCCATCTGCATCCAATCCAATAAAAATTAATAATTGTTCTGGAGGTACAATCAAAATTACCTACTTTTTGCAAATAGGTAATTAATAAATTAATATTGACATTGCAAATATCATTAAGTACCTACATTATATTGTTCAATAAATAAAATGTTTATAATTCTCTATTATTTACTTTCTTTCCTAAGTGTAATTTAAAAAGTTTTGGATCTTATGCGTCGTCTAAAAAATGTTGTGTACGCTGCGGCTGAAATACTACTTTGTTGGACTCGTCTGAAGCTCGCCTCGCTTTGCTCGTCTCGCAATTTTCAGACTCGTCCAACAAAGTAGCACTTTCAGTCCTTGGCATAACTATTCATAGGGGGGGTTGAGATTTAATGTCCATTTAATATCACAACAAAAAAAAAATCAGATTTTGTTAATTAATTTATAACAAATTATTGCTCATGGCACACAACTTCCATGTGGCAAGAGTTCCTTCCTATATAACTATATAATTTTTCAATTGATGTAATTTGTGTGGTTTGTTTTAGTACTGTGATTCTGTTAAGACAACATTGAAATTAGAAAGACTGAGTGGTCAACAATCCGAATTTCATCATGAACAATATTTATTAGATTTGGGAAAAGCTCTCTACAAACTTTATTTCCAGCTTTTGTTGTTGGTTGAAGCTGGCAACAAAATGATTTCTACTTTACACAATATTTTAAAGTCGGCTGACGTAAGTAAATTATATTTTTGACATATTTATTATTTTATGAAATGCGCATTTTAACATGGGGTAAGTTCGGCATGCCAACTCTAGAGTAGAGAGGGTAGAGCTGGAGAATTTGTCACGTGATCAAAGAGCAAATAGAGTGATACTTTACCGAACGCGATTGTATTTGAAGGAAAATTAGAAGTTAAAAGAAATTCAAAAGCAAAAAGACTTCATAGATAAATCCTTTTTTAAATTAATAAAATTGGTGTATATAATGGATAAAAGATTATAAAAAGTTTTCATGCATGTTATTGAACAAGCTAGAAATACAATTATGGATTCCAATTCTGAGGATGAAACCAATATACCTATTGGAAAAAGTTGATAACTTTGCTGAAGTTACAGTTCCACGAATGAATGACAATCAGTTTAGGATCCATTTTAGGTTGAAAGCAGACACTTTTGAAGACTTACACAACAAAACACGAATAGTGGAATCTGAATCTGAACAAATGATCATCTTGAATAATACACTGGTTATCTCGACCTGTAACAGCTATTAATTCATCTAAATTCACTGTATTTTCCATTTGACTATATTACTATTTATATTTGAACCACTAAAGTTGAATATAAATATGAGAACATAACCTATCAAATACAGAAAACACTATTTGCTCTAGAAATAATCTAGGAGCATTTAGGGTGTGCACTTTTTACTCTGTATCACTGTTACCGAACAGGTAGGAGTTACTCTAAATGCTGTGCCCGAACTGAAAAGAGTACATCGAGCAAACGGAGTCTACCTGCCGAACTCACCAATGGTTGGTTCCAAAAGATAACATTCATGTCGGAGAATCCATCAATTTGAATTCATATCGCATTAACACAAAAAACAAGTACAATGTACAAACTTATGTGTGGTATGATAAATAACGAATCACTTTAATTAGTAATCAGTTCTGACAACCAACTGACTTACTCCACATGCCAATGCACACAAACTTTAACACCAGCTGATCGTGGGACCCAGCCCAATATGGCCGACCTGTCAAAGGCAGCTACTCTGGAATGGTTTATTCACAGTTCCCACGGAATACAGAACAATAACAGTAATGCAAGCCCAAAGGTACTCGGTGTATTTTGATCTGTTCAAAACCACGCACTTATCCATCCAACTAAACATATTTTACAGGGAGCAGTTTGAGAAATCATGAATTCTTCCTTTAGCAATCCATGTTTTTTCAACAGCAATTTGAATCGGGTTCCTGTGTTTTAATAAATAACCGGCAAATAAATGTCAGCCTAAGATGCTCATAAACACTAGTGTGTTTCTTTTTGCTGTACTGTTACAAATTTCACTAGTCCTACAAATTATCTGCTCCAGCAGAGCAGGTGCAGATTTATCTCACATTTCATGAGCAAAAACAACAATAAACAATTTCCTGTCATATTTTGATTATTTGTATATATATATATTTTTTTTTCAGTTTAAAGATGTAACATCTGACGTACTGTCGATTAAACACGCTCTGACACGTGCCTATGAAGATACAGATGCAGATGGCGGTATATCTTCAGCAATAGTAGGTTGTGTCAGTTCTGAAAATTTGTTGTTCAATTTATGCAGATTGATAGAGAACGAAAAATGGACATCAGTAATACTGTATTTTAAGTTGAACAAGGATGAATTTGTCAAGGAATTTGATGAATTATGTGATAGAGAAAATGACGTGGTGTCCATTTTAAATATTTATTGTAGGAAATTGTTACAGGACAAGCCCGGTGAGTAAACGAAATCAACTTATAACGTTTAAAACTAATTATTGCTATTTTTTAGAATATTTCGTGATAAGCAATCAAGATTCTGATATGTCAGATATATTCGGTAGACTCTTTCAAGTATCAGCAGCTGTTTCTGATCTTGAAGGAACTCTCAAGGAACAGCCTGGTAAAGCAACTGACGTTCCCAATAAATAAATTTAAACAATTATTTGTGTAGGTTAAGTCAAAACTCCTATGCCATCTTTTTTTAACTATATAAATATTTGAAGAATACTTAGTAGCTAAAATTTATGTATCAATCGAAAATATTTTGTAGTTCCTGTCTTTTCTAGATGTTTTATTATATTTTAATAATAAATTGATGAAAGTAACATAATTGTAGTTCCTAAATAATTTAATTTTTTTTGAGATGGCATACGGATTTATACCAAATGTTTGATAAACTTTATTATTGATTATTTAAACTTTATATGATTTTTATATTATGCTATAATTGAATAAATGTAGAAGACAAATACATGTTTCAAACAAATGAAATTGATCGTTTTATTTTGATGGCGCTTAAAACTACCTGCGAATCCTTAAATCGAGACATATGAGAAAAGACTAGTTGTCCTTTTATTTAGTCCTTTTTGGAGAAATCCTCCCTTGGATGCTTTAGCTCCAGGAGTCAAGCTTGAGAAAGTTGTCATAAAATTTGTAAGCATTTATCAATATCCGAGGGTTATTCGGATAGAAAATTTTTTACCAATCATAGAATGACAACCAAATCGTGACATTTCCAAATATTAAATATTTGCAACTTCAAATTATTTAGTCCTTTTTGGAGAAATCCTCCCTTGGATGCTTTAGCTCCAGGAGTCAATGCTTCGCATTAAATTAAATGTTTTGACCTCTAGTGGTATTACTAGTAGAAATAGTTAAATTATTGATAGACTTCTTCGTTCTGATGGTTATTTCAATCATTATTTTCAAATAAAGTATATAGAACAGAAGATATAATGATACACACGGTGAATGTTTATTGACAAAGGTATTTTTAACTAAGGGGAAATTGTATGCCAGTGGTAATATACTTTAATAAATGTAATTATTTTTATAGTTGTTAGGTACTAGCCTTGGATCTTCCGGTATAATAATCCTTCATTCCTTTATCTTCATGACAGCATATATATTAAATTCCAAATTCTACTATACAATTATGGTATTAAACTTGCAACTGCTTGTGGCAAGACATCTCGCCTACACTCGATTGATTTCTACATACTGGTAGTGATATACTTCCTAGAGATCACACCTTAGCATGGGCGTACATAATTTTAGGAATAATAAATAATATTTGGCATCATTGTAGTAAGCGTTCTTAAATTTTTTTTATCAACAAATGATTTGGAGACTTCTGCGATACAACGAAATACTATTTTAATATTCGATGGGAAACTACAACTTTTTATAGACAATGCTACAACTAACAATGTGAGAATAAGTGAATGTCTAAGCCAGAGTAAAAGTGCAGAGCTTTGAGACACTGCTTCCTGATTGGACACCTCAAGAAGCTCGAACTAGTGGAGCAAGAGGAACTTAGATTCTGTGGAATGTGTAATGTACATCCCAGGGCACTACACTTGGGGACTGCTGAATAGAAAATGAACACTTATATGAACTGAAATTTGCTCAGGTTACTCCAGAAGTAGAATGAGTGAGGGGGCACAAAAGATCTTTTAGGTCCCTGTTTGATAAGCACTATAGAAACAAATATTTTCAAGTAAGTATAAATATTTCTGATTGTTTTGAATAATTCTGGACATTGTGTACTAACAGATGCTGGTATGATAAGTTTCATGCTAAAAGGTATAGCTTATCAACTGCAATAAACTTCCTGATTTAATCCCATTGTTTAGAAAATCATAAGTGGAAGATGCCAATGTGCTATAGGATCGAACTTGAGAAATTTGAATTATATTTTGCATAATATAGGAGATATATAAGTACTTTATTTAAATGTACAATTCTATTATACAGTGTGAAAACCACTTATAGGATAAAATTCTTTATGTCACTATTTTAGAAAATTATAAAAAATGCCGAGACACGTCAACTTTTGAATTGAGTTGTGCGTTATGTGAATATAAATTTAAATGTACAGGTATCCCGAATTGCCTAATATTTCACAAAGTACTGTTTCTAAAATTCATGCACAATTCAGAGAACTTGGACATGTCAAACCATTGAAAAGAAAACCACACTTCGTTGAAGATGATGTGAAAGTGGATATTTTGTTGTCGAAGAGAATCCAACTTCAAGTACCTACACGTCAAATTGCCCGTGAAAATAATGTTAGTCATACAACTGTTCTAAGATGTCTTCATAAAGAAACACTTCATCGCTACAAATTAACTTTTGTGCAGGAGTTAACAGAAGACGATCCAGATCGTAGAATGGATTTCTGCGAAAAATTGATGAATAAGCTGAACAGAAATGAGATAGCTCTTGGTACCATTCTTTTTTCTGACGAATCAACATTCACATTCAATGGAGAGGTAAACCGACAGAACTGTAGATATTGGTCAGCAGAGAATCCTAATTGGACGCGTGAGACACATACTCAGTACCCTCAAAAGGTGAACGTTTGGGCCGGTATCATAGGCGACCATATTATTGGTCCTATATTTATAGATGGAAATTTGACAGCTGACAAATATTTAAATATGCTTAGAAATGAAGTTATTCCTGCGTTGGTAAACATATCTCAACGCAATAGATCCTAGCTTACCGAATGAAAATGTTTAGTTCCTGCAAGACGGGGCAACACCCCATTATGCTTTAATGGTAAGAACTTATTTAGATGATATCTTCCCCAATAAATGGATTGGACGAAGAGGTACTATTGAGTGGCCAGCTAGATCGCCAGACCTTACGCCGCTAGATTTTTTTCTGTGGGGTTATCTCAAGAACAAAGTATATGTAACACAACCAGCTAGCATTGTAGACCTCAAAGACAGGATAACTACAGAAATACGGAATATTTCACCTCAAACTTTAAACAAAGTTAAGGAGGAGTTCTATAAGAGACTGTGCTATTGCCAACAACTAGGTGGAGAACATTTTGAGCATTTATTTTAATGTATTAAAATCAAATACATCAGGTATTTGATGTATGTGTTCAATAACTGTAAAAATAAAAATTTCACCCTGTATAATTCATAATTGACCATACATTATTTAGTTTGTTGGAATCGGTTCATTAAGAGGATTTCAAAAATAAGCAAATATACAGGGTGTTTCATTAAAAAAAAACAACACCGACTATGGCATACTTGCGTGAGTCACCCTGTACATTTACATTTATGTTTACATAACGCACAACTCGATTCAAAAGTTGACGTGTCTCGGCATTTTTTAAAATTTTCTAAAATAATGACTTAAAGAATTTTATTCCATAAGTGGTTTCCACACTAAATTCAGTTCAGTGTTCAGTTCATATTATTGTGATGCGAAGGTCTTTAATTTCCTTCCTTTCCAGTATTATAAATGTATTCTTCACTGGGCTTCTTATATGTATAAATATATTATACCTAGAAATTATTATAATAAAATCCGGTCCTTTTATATTTAAGATGGACAATCTTCAGTTTTACAGCTTTAGGGATAGACTTTGACAGTTCTTGAATCTTCAAATACGAATGACTTTTTTGTACCTGGATATTAGCTCATAGAAGAATAAGTCAGAAAGTGGCTAACTTCATCTTAAGGTTTGTGACGTATCTGTAGTGAAAGTAACAAACATTTAAGAATTCTCAATTCCCAGTTTTCTCCTGAAATATTCGGCTTAAAAATTTTTTAAATCATTGTTTGCAAGGAAGTAGGTACCTACTAATATATTTTAATAGAATACCAAAAACCAGATATCGGTTTAACCCCATATTGTTACGTCCATGCTTTCCAACAAATAAATGCATGCATTAATAATAATCTACCAAGCTTCGCCTGTCATGCTTAAATTTTGATCTGATTCTTCAAAGTAACTATAGCTTGTCTCAATAAGTAACTTCAACGTAGAGTACCAGCAACGACATCCGAAAATTTCGTCTCGACTTTCGCCGATCAGTTGAATCGTATTCAGTACCTTCTTGATACCAGCTCCGTCAATTATTAATTTCACCTGCAGTCGATACCATAGGTACTAGCGTTACTTTCACTCTCTATTTCGACGAAGAAGTGTTAGACATATCGAGCTACTATGTTACCCAAATATTTTTAAATGAGAATCCTCCGCAGATTTTTTATGGGTACTACTTATCACTGTCGCAAAGTGTATACGCGACGCGGTAGTACCTATTAGCGGTACCTATAAGTGTCTTGCACGGATTATTTCGTTCGTTTTATTTTATTGGAAATGCCGGATTATAGTTTACGTGCGGGCTGGTAGTACCTATTAGGTGGTACTTGGTACTTGAGGTGTCTTACAAGGTCCGGTAAGTGATCGATATCGTGATGGTGGGCACGTCCGGCAATTAGTATTCCATTCTATTCTCGGAAAAGTGATCTTGAACTGCGAGGTCAAATCCGTTATTATCATTTTTTTCCTCCACGTTTCGAGCTCTTCGTGTATACCAGGACCATTATAAATATTTTATCAATATTTTTGTTTTCAATGAAATAATATTTTGAGTGTATGGATTTATTTTTTGCAATTTTAAGTGGGACATTGTTGGTTGAAGAAAGCGAACATGTAAATAATGTCGTTTAAAGAAAGTTGGTGTACTTAGGATATTTCTTCAATGGATAAAAAGTAAACAAAGTAAGTGTTATTTAAAAGACAATGTATTTTAAATCATATAAAAATAATAATTATATACTAAGTGTGCCAGAAATTGTCGAAGAAAAAATTAACTTTCAAGTACGTTATTGATTATTTTAATGTTTGCCATTTTTAAACAGCCTTGAATGTACAGATCTTAGCCAGGACATTTCCAGATTTTTAGATCCTGTAGTGTAGCGACCATCTATTTCTTATCTAATCTTGGCGTCTTATTGAGGATGGCGATTGGGTTATTATTCTTGTAAAAGGAAATAAAAACGAAAAATTAATTTTTCCGCAAATCACTAGCAAATTTTGACATTCCAGACAAAATGTCTTAGAGAAAAAGTCAAGATTTCCTATTCACATCCTCACAGTTGTTAGATGGTTGTTAGTGTTCTACATAAATGATTGAAAACAAATGTTTATAAGGAATTAATTTATATTTTGAAAACATCAAAACATTGCTGGTTACATTTTAAAATTAATTTGTTAATACAATTATTGAACATTATCAATATTGAAAAAAATATATACAATATATGTCCCCCTAAGTTGGAATCATATAAAAAACTTTTTTATTATTAGTTTTAGGAAAAAAAGTTATTCAAAATAAAAAGTTCTGCATCATCTAAAACCGATAATTCAGTCATAAAATATCAAAATTTCCCAGTCATATAAGGGGTTTGTCAAAAAATATGAGTCTTACTCAAGAGAAAAGTACCTTTAAATTTGACAATATCGAAAAATGTTACAAAAAAAAGTTGGATATGTCGAAGCATTAGTTTTTTTTTGTAAATTTATTTTGCTTAATTTACAATCTACATCCTTATAGAGTATTAGGTAAATGAGAGATAAAGTTTTTGACGTCAAAGGGAAATATCCAGTGATATTTCACCTTATTCTATTGCCGTTTAATTATCAAGCATGTCTGGGGGCCAGGTTATAGCAAGTCCTCTTGTGGTGGGGCCGTTGTTAAAAAGCTCTTCTATTAACTGATTTGTATGATGCACAGCTCGTTCTTTGTATGACGCCGTAGCTTGATGGATTTCATCTCATAAAAGGAATCTTTAGGTCGTCATACAGTGTTTGGTTACTGACGTACCATGGTGCATCCGCTATCGACCTTAGCAGCTTTGACTGGAATCTTTGGATGATATTGAGCGACGTTGGTTTTGCACACCCCCATAGATGTAGTCCATAAGTTCAGATGGGTTTAAGCATCGTTTTGTAAAGCAGGATTTTATTATGGAGAGAGAGTTTTGATCGTCGACCTAGTAGCCAGTACATTTGTCGGAACTTAATGTCAAGCTGTTGTCTTTTCATTTTTATGTGTTTTTCCATGTCAGACGTTGGTCCAGATGGATGCCAAGATATTTTGTCTCTGTTGCTGTAGGTATACATACGTTATCCATCCTTACAGGTGGGCATATTGTGTTGTGACGCGTGGTAAATGTTACTTGGACTGGAGTCGAAGCATTAGTATGAGTGAAAATTAAATTTGTTTGTTTCTTACATTAATATGATGTAAATTTTATAACTTTGTGTTTGAATGTATTTTATTATTTGCAAAATAAATGAATATGTACTTATTCCGCGTTTTAAATGCAAAAAATATTAAAAAACATGGAAAACCTAAAATATTATTATGTGTTTCGTAATCACAAGAGATAAATGTTATTTAAAAAAAGTAAAAAGTAAGTAAAAAATAAAATAATCTGAAGTTTCAATTTAAATGACTGTAAATACATATTTAATCGTAAATTTTAATTCTGATCAACTTTTTTCAGTAATATTTTTCGATATTGTCAAATTTAAAGGTACTTTACTCTTGAGTGAAACTAATATTTTTTGACAAACCTCGTATACGACTGAAAAATTTTGATATTTAATGACTGTATTCCAGGTTTTAGATAATACACAACTTTTTATGAAGAATAACTTTTCTTCCTAAAATTTATAATAAAAAAGTTTTCCATATGATTCCAACTTAGGGGCACATATTGTATATTTATACTTAATATTTTCTGAAAATAGATGGTTTAGCAAACATCAGGGCATCAGAAAGTAGGTAGCATACTTACCTACTGATTATATTCTTATCGTGAAGTGTGAACGCACGTAACGTTTAATCTAAACATTTCCAGTAAAACTAATTTAAACATTGCATTTAACGTTGTACTCACTACTTTTATGTATTTTCAAGTAATTATGAAGGCCGTCGCAGTTTTTAAAGATACATATAATCATCTTAGTTTTGGTAATTTTTTGAATCTGAGTTTGTGTATTCGAATTAAAGAAAGGAACTAAAATGAAGCAATTTCACTTATCCTCACTTTTACATAACATTCCGTTTCGGTGCATGAAAAATTAATTTTTCTGTAAAACAAAAACATTAAAAAGTCACGAAAACGTTAGAATACCTACATTTAATCAGATATCAAATTGCACAATTTACAAAGTGATGAAATTTGAAAACAAAGTGAATATATTTCATTTTACGATTGCACGAATGTTTGACGTTTGAATTATTATCTCAAGGATTCAGGATTTGAAAAGATATAATGACCACTTAGTGATTTTTAATAAATATATTAATTCAAAGAGGTAGTGCATGAACTTTTAGTTTCTATTATTAATCAACCTTTTGTTTAATCAGATAAAAGTGATTGTAATTGTTTTCAATTAAAGGCAATTATACCGAACATTCCACGTATAATTTTTAACCAATCAAAACGTGTTTTTTTGGATGTGACAACGGATGAATTTTAGTCGACATATTTCCTGGTGGGAGTTATACTGGAGATTTTTTTCCGTTTATAATGACAGAATATTTTTTTGACAGTATAGTTTTTAAAAACGCAAAAAAGCAATTTTCTACCACTTGTAGTTACTCAAAGCTAATGTAAAATTGAGGAATATAATGCGTTGTGTCTTCAGATGGTATTTTAGTGCAACTACAACGGGTATAAATCAACAATTTTTCGTATTCCCTGTTATTTTGTTTTAACGGTCATAACTATGACAATTGGCTTCCGCCCTTATAATTATTTATAAATTTGAAAAGTAAATTGACAACTGATAATATTTTAAATTAATATTCCATCAATGAGAGATTTACCATCTATAGCACCAGTATTTGAACTTGTTGTCGGAGTGGCCTTATTAAAGTGTAACTCTTGTTTTAATCTCTTTGAAGGAAAAAGCCGCCCAGTGGCGTGCATAAACTTTTTTTATAAATTCGAATACTGTGAAATAATGCTTTTCAAATGTAATTCCAGTTAATATAGTGGATTAAAATTAACCTGGATAAAATTTGTAATACAATTCAAGGTCATCACATTAACATTAGTTACACTATACTATGAAATAGTTGCCTCGTTATCTTCATCTCTTTGAAACTGAATTTTCAATATACGACACCACAGATGAGCTCTAACATCCAAGTTCTTTTACCGATAGTAGATCGTCACCATTTTCTACAAGCATAGTAGCAGAATTTCTGCGAAGCAACCTGTGTAGAGCTGAGGAGTTTCGAATTATAAGAATACTGCAGTTTTCTTTAGGACAGCTCCAATAGTATGAATGCCCACAGCTTGTATTACACATTAACCATCCCTATAACCCTGAAAAATGGCCGATTTTTTCAAATTTGAAGGCTGCAAAGCTACGTATTTTTGGTATAATCCATAGGCATCAACAAGAAGGCCTTGCTTAGGAATGACAAATACCCTGTTCTTTTTATTTTTAGCATACCAGTTATCATCAAGTTTTTTCGCAATGTTGCGTCGAAAACACTTGTCATTAGATGTAAAGCAAATTGTGAAAAATGTGTGATTGTATTGTAAGTATAGAGGATTCATGAAACAAGAAGCTTTAAAAGAAGCCTGCTTATTTACAAAGACACCAATATCCTCTATAAAGGATATTATTAACATTGAGAAATTAAATGGAAGAAAAAAATGTTATAAAAATTGAAGATTGATACATTCACATTCAAAATAATATAGAGCCTATTGTAATTGATTTGAATAAGTCTGACAGTGAAACAGAATTATATTTAGAATAATATTAAGCATACCAATAAAGTTGGATATTGTTTTTTTTAACTGGTTATAGTTTATTTAACTTAATAGTATTTAATACTCTCTCATTTAGGAGGAAAGGGGAAAAATTTAGAGAATTGGTTTTCACATATTAAATAAAAAACAAAGAACGTATGATAAAAATACAAAAAGATAGATATTTGGGAAATTAATCCTTTTTAAAATCTTAAATAGTACGCCACTGGCGATTTCTTCTACAGCAGCTATTGGCCATATGATTTATTGCATTAATTTTATGATTGTGGGCAAAAGCTAAAACGATATACTTTGAGACAAACTATACTGTTGCTTTCAAAATCATCTACAGTCAGCTTAATTAGTCTGTCACGTCTACACGCGCCAAAAGTACCACATATTAAAACGGTACAAGCTGCAAATTATATGAATACACAAAAGTTATCTACAAAAACATTCCCACGAAAGGGCAATATTCTTCTATTTATATTTCCCAAAATATTACTATCTCATCCCATATAGAAATATTTGCTATAATATTTCTCTTAGGTTGTCTGAGTATGAATTCCATGTTCGCGAAATTTTGACGAAAACTATGCATAGGTGAGAGCATTTATTCATTCAATATTTTTCATAAGTGTTGCCCTTCGACATTTTGGCTTTTTCTAATTTAATTAATTAATTAGATTAGATTATAGAAACCATCGAGGAAGTGACTTGATTGGATCTTAAGCATTTACATTTTGCAGTGGTGAGAACCGTATAATATTATCGCTAGCCTAGAAACTACTTCGATACCAGTTATGGATATTGATATATGTTTTACTTCCTCAATAAAAGTTACTTTTTGCTATACAGAAGCAGTATATATTAAAAGATTTTTAAATAATCCAATTATTTTAAATTAAAAGTTAATTACTTCTATAGAGTTACAGTTTGGCAAATTCACCTAAAAGTGTGAGACTGCATGCGCGTATAGTTCTTTTCAATATCTAAGAAACTGACCTGACCTGAGATGGGATGATGACATGCAATAAAGCCATAAAAGTATTAGCCGTGACATGGTCGTATTTATTTTGTTGGCGAATAATAAATTATTACCTGAAAACTCTATAAGACTTTTGGGTCGCTCTTATTATAAATTTACTTAGTATTTTTTTCATCAGGTATAGTGCGGCCATGCACGGTAAATCCAAAAAATTTTATTTTTTTATTGCATATCAAGTTTAAGTCAAGTCAGTTTCTTATATCGTGAAAAGAGCTATACCGTAGAGTGAGAACGCATTCGAAACGAAAAGGATAACCTTTGTTGCTCGGTCTATGCTTATTTAAAGGAACTATTGGAGGCACAAAATATTAGGTAGTAACTTTAACGTATGTGTAACCAGCTCAGTAGTTATACAGTGTGGAAACCACTTATGGAATAAAATTCTTTATGTCGTTATTTTAGAAAATTTAAAAAAATGCCGAGACATGTCAAGTTTTGAATTGAGTTGTGCGTTATGTAAACATAAGTTTGAATATACAGGGTGATTCACGCAAGTATGCCATAGTCGGTGTTTTTTTTAATGAAACACCCTGTATATTTGCATATTTTTGAAATCCTCTTAATGAACCGATTCCAACAAAATAAGTAATGTATGATCAATTATGAATTATACAGGGTGAAATTTTTATTTTTACAGTTATTAAACACATACATAAAATACCTGATGTATTTGATGATTTTAATACATTAAAATAAATGCTCAAAATGTACTTCACCTAGTTGTTGGCAATAGCACAGTCTCCTATAGAACTCCTCCTTAACTTTGTTTAAAGTTTGAGGTGAAATATTGCGTATTTCTGTAGTTATCCTGTCTTTGAGGTCTACAATGCCAGTTGGTTGTGCTGCATATACTTTGTTCTTGAGATAACCCCACAGGAAAAAATCTAACGGCGTAAGGTCTGGCGATCTAGCTGGCCACTCAATAGTACCTCTTCGTCCAATCCATTTATTGGGGAAGATTTCATCTAAATAAGTTCTTACCATTAAAGCATAATGGGGTGTTGCCCCGTCTTGCTGGAACCAAACATTTTCATTCGGTAAGTTAGGATCTATTGCGTTGGGATATAAGTTTGTCAACGCAGGAATAATTTCATTTCTAAGCATATTTGAATATTTTTCAGCTGTAAAATTTCCATCTATAAATATAGGACCAATAATATGGTCGCCTATGATACCGGCACAAACGTTCACCTTTTGAGGGTACTGAGTATGTGTCTCACGCGTCCAATTAGGATTCTCTGCTGACCAATATCTACAGTTCTGTCGGTTTACCTCTCCATTCAATGTGAATGTTGATTCGTCAGAAAAAAGAATGGTACCAAGAGCTATCTCATTTCTGTTCAGCTTATTCATCAATCTTTCGCATAAATCCATTCTACGATCTGGATCGTCTTCTGTTAACTCCTGCACAAAAGTTAATTTGTGGATGAAGTTTTTCTTTATGAAGACATCTTAGAACAGTTGTAAGACTAACATTATTTTCACGGGCAATTTGACGTGTACTAGAAGTTGGATTCTCTTCGACACTTAAGAAAATATCCACTTTCACATCATCTTCAACGAAGTGTGGTTTTCTTTTCAATGGTTTGACATGTCCAAGTTCTCTGAATTGTGCTTGAATTTTAGACACAGTACTTTGTGAAATATTAGGCAATTCGGGATACCTGTGATTAAATAAGTTTGCCACTTCAACTTGACTTCTGCAGTTATCCCCGTACCCGATCATCATTAAAATCTCAATTCGGTGAGTGTTTGACAAAGATTTTACTTTTTCAGTAAAAACTGTCAACACATCAACAACTGACAGAATAGAAAACAATCCACATTATTTACCGATTTAAAAAAAAACAATCCACATTATTTACCGATTTTGTTTAATTATTGGCGTTTTTAGGCAATTTTTAGGTATTTATGATAAAATTCATGGGCGTTGCAGGTTTTGTTTAATATACAAATATGTCTAATAATTAGTTAGTTTAGATTTTTGATAAATCCATATTTAGCTAATTTAAAAAATTACCAATATTTCAAGTGTAATAAATTATTAATTTATAAAATTTAACCCTGTATAATTCATAATTGACCATACATTATTTAGTTTGTTGGAATCAGTTCAAAGAGGATTCCAAAAATATGCAAATATACAACCTTTTCAATTGTGTCCGCATTTAACCAACAAATTATAATAATTGGGAAATTTTACTGCTCTGACCGGATGTAGGTAGGTATTAAGTGGATTAAACAAGGAGCTATTAGCAGATAATTAAAAACTTTTAATTAAATCCTTGTTTTTATTTGCATGTATAAAAATATAATTTATCTTTATTTAATGCATATACAATTCGTTAGTTATATAATAATAAAATATTGTTATAGTCTTTTAAGTTAGGTTAGGTTAGGTTATCGAGTATAGAGTTTTGCCAAGAGCACCTTTTTGGTATAAAATTGCATAAAATTTAAGTTTACTTAAGAATAAGAAAAAAGGAAAATAACTATTTTGAATAATTTTAAAAATTACCACCACTTGTGTAATTACTGTTGATTATCCAAAAGTGAAAACGGGAGGAAACTTTACTTAGAAATTACAAGCGATTAATGTGCCACTAAAATAAGTAGAATCAAAAAGGTAGCAAAAATTAAAAAGGAATAAAAACTAAATTATTGTTCACCAGTGTAATAAAATGAATCCGTATTTTTCTAAGCAGTATTTATCCTTCTATATGCCTCTCGTACATATATTATATTATGATATATAGTTCTGAAAATTTATGTTGATCGGATTTTAATTTATTATTTCTCTCGCAGCATTAGATAAATTATCTGTCACAAATTGGCTTTCAGTTTTTGTGTAAGATGAAAGTATAGGCAGTTATTTTACCATAAAAAGTAAAATATTTCTTTAGAAAATCCGTTACAGGATGTATTAATTTTTCCTTTAACAATGAAAAGATGTTTAATGATAATGAAAAAATAATAGAGGGTTCCTTTTAACTTTTGAAATTGTAATCATATAATTTTCAAATTGTAATCATATAATTATCAAAAGAAACTAATAATTATAAATTGCTATTAGAAAAATAACTTCCAATTAAAATGTACAGGGTCAATTAAGAAAATTGCAAATTGTAGTAATTATTGTAGTAGACGGTATAAAAACTTTTAGTACAAAAGATTCTCACATTAAATTTGTGTAAATTTTCTAAATATCATCTTTAAAACAATACAAAAATTGTTTTGTTATAAATACGGGAACATCAATTAACAATTTTATTAAAGCTTATACGGGTACCCTTGGATTTTGCAAGCAATTATTATAAGATAGCGAATCTAAACTAAAATATGAAATAGATATAACCTTCTTTATTATTATACACTCAACTCATGGACTGTGTAACAATATCTCATATATTTGAAAGTATTGAATTGCGGTTAATAATACAAGAGTAATGGTGTTTAGTAAACAATTTAATGGGATAGCCATAGGTTGGTGAAAAACACTGAAAAATTACAACAGTTTGGAATGAAACAACTACCAACAATTAATGAAGAAATGGACTGCTACACAGATGGTTAAATAACCGAGAAAGATATAGGAACAAGAATATTTATAGTCTAACCAAAGACATGAGTTTTATTGAGCTGCAGCAATACAGCATTGTGCAAAAGAGATATTAAGGCAAGGGGAATATACCATTGCCTCATTCTCTGACTATAAAAGCAATCAGCTCTATGCAATCTCGTTGGGGACTTCTTGGAAACCCCACAAAAGCCAGCGGTCAAAATACACTGCTCTTAGCCAGCCGAGATCACAAGGGTAATGAAGAGGCATGCACACTAACTTGAGAGTGAAGGCGATGTGCTCCTTGGAGTAATTTGATGTGTTAACCCACTTTGGAGTCACGTTCTACCAACATGCGCAGCGACGCCTCGAACAATCGCATTGTTGTCCAAGACGGTAGACTGTAGTGAAGTTATTTTATTCTGATCAAAACCAAATGAATATTGGGGTGAAATAAAATACTCTATGGAATAAAGAGTATCTATTACTACTACAAACAGTGGGTTGTAAGGCCACAGTATGCAATCCCTCCGGCTTCTTGACTTTACAAAGCTTAAATTAAAACACTCACTTGAAATTACAATCACAACTAATTGTAGAATTTATGACTAGTCCAAAACCTGGCCTGTTTTTTGTACTCTTCAGAAAATGGTGTATGACTATAAACTATCACTGTCACTAAAATGGCGTCGTAGAGACAGGAGATCAGAAACTTTTTTGTCTTGGTCTGTGTATATATACATATAGAATACACGCTATTTAAGAAAGACAGCCTAAACCTCTCTCTTTTACATGTCGACGGGTTCCGAGCTGCCTTTTGCCTCTGTCTGTAGTATATCATTCTATGCAAATAGCAGTACTTGCATGACGAGGTAGTCTCGAGAATAGTGAAACAAAGCGCTTGGCACGACACAAGCCGAAGAGTTCATCAATAAACCGTCGCCAAAATCCACGGAGTGTACGTACTTTTGTGGAAAAGACGAATAGCCATGATCTTGGTCTGGTTTCTTTCTCGCTTTTTCCGAGTCGAGTATAAATACCAACAAAACTACACTCTCCGACAGTAGGCATCACTAAAATACTCATATCCCTATATTGGATCCAAACTAGTCTGGGACTGTTCACAAAAACTCCAAACCCTGGCCAATCAGAATAAGGTAACGTTGTGCATTTCGGTTCACAGAGGTATAGTAGGCAAGACAATGACATGGCAGACACCACAGCAAAGAAAGAGTCTGAAACGGAATCCACTGGAACGATCTACTGAATAAGCAGGAACAAAGCAAACCAAAAAACTGACCAGAAAATGAAGTGACCGGATTACTCACCTGTCATTTCACTCTAAGGAAGAATATTTATACCTTGGCATAATAATATATAGGAATCAACTTATTTGTCGATTGTGCATTGAAGAGAAATATTGTTAAGCCTCAAAAATCACAAAGGTTTGGTGTACCTACTGATTGCATCAATTGCTCAACGATACATAAAAAATTTTATATTCAGTAGTTTCTGATCTTCGTTGTCAATTACTATTGGTGTATGGTCAACTGCATCGTTTTTTTTTCTGTAAACATAACCAATTACTACTTGTCATAATGTTTTTATTTTCATTTTGATATTTTCTTAGACAGATTATTCTAAAATAGATTCAGAGATCTAAGAACATAAATAATTTTTAAGTGTATAAAAAGGGCTTATTCTGTAACTCTTCCTGTAAAATTTAGAGGCCGTTAAAAATTTAACCGGTGCTAGGATTGTCGTTCCGTGACATTTTTTATAACATTATAACTACACATAGATTCAAAAGTTTTGCATCACCCTAAATCTCCGAAAAAAAAATGTGTTCATTATAAATGGATCAGAGATTAATCAAATAATTAGTTTAAATAAAAAAAACGTGTATATTTGTCAAAAATTTATATTATCCAATAATAAACTTGCTTTAAACATAAAAAGTATTCTTAGAAATTAAATAAATTAAATACAAATTGATTGTTTTTAAAGAAAAGGTTAAGTGAGAACCTGCATGAGAACTTTTAATAAAGAGTATTTCCACCTCTAGAATTTATGCAAGCTTGAAGTCGCCTGCCCATGCTGTTTACCAAATTATTGATATTCTGTTGAGGAATATTTCGCCATTCTTCTTGGGCCGCATGAACAAGCTCTTGTACACTCCTGGGTGGATTTCTGCGTGCTGCCACTGCCCTGGCAAGCATGTCCCAAGCATGTTCTATGGGATTCATGGCAGGAGATAGTGCAGGCCAGTCCAAACGATTGTTCCCCTCAGTTTCAAGATACTCATTTACAGCTCTGGTCCGATGAGTTCGGGCGTTATCGTCCATAAAAACGAATGAATTGCCAACAGCTGCGCGCCATAGACTCACGTGAGGATGTAGAATATCTCTGAGATACCTATCACCAGTCATCGTTCCCTCCACATGAATTAATTCTGTGCGATCATTTAACATGATACCAGCCCAAAACAATGCACTTCCTCCTCTGAAGGGCGGCACGGGGCGAGCATGGGCAAGCTGAGCAACTCTCGTTGGATCCCGCCACACACGTATTCGATGGCT
>CAJUYG010000992.1:91616-105149 GCA_910591675.1 Galerucella calmariensis | reverse complement strand
ATAGATCATCATTGCTGTTAGCAAGTGTTGGAGATAGAGCCCTGAAGGTATTTAATAACTTCACATATGAAGCTGATGAAAAAGCTATGGATTATGATGTATTCATAAAAAAATTCGATGAATACTTCAATTCAGAAAAAAATGTGACATATGAGAGACACATGTTCTTATCCAGAGACAAGCTGGAAAACGAAAGTATGGATAATTATATAACAGATTTACGTGACTTGAGTTCCTCCTGTGAATTTGGTAACCTTACCGACAGTTTAATAACGAGTAAGTTAATTTTAGGACTCAAATCATATCCTGAATTACAAAATAAATTAATAAGAACCAAGAAATTGACCCTAAATAAAGCTATCGACATCTGTAGAACCGAAGAAAAAACCAAGGAACAGGTGGAAAAAATTAGTGCTACAAATCAAAGTTCGAAAGATAATAAAGAAGTGGATCGTGTAAAAAAGCATAGAAATCAGACTACTTTTAATAAACATTCAAACTATCGAAATGTGCGAAATGTTCCGTCGCACTCTGGGTCTTCCTTTTCTAGAGACCAAAGAGGAAAATGTGAAAGTGCGCGCGCCTTGGGTAGTGCAGGTATCTCGGAAAGAGCGCCTAATTTTAAATGTTTTAAGTGCGGAATATCACATGGTATAAATCAGTGCCCGGCATTTCGAAAACAATGCATGAAATGCAAGAAGATGAATCATTTTTCAAAGATGTGTAGGTCAGTTAACATGGTGGATAGTCAAGGAGATGAAGAAATTTACATTGACTGTGTTAATAATGTAAATAAAGATGACTGGTATGTAAAAATAAATGTTCATAGGTACAATAATTGATTTTAAATTAGACACTGGTGCTCAAGTGAACATCATACCGTTTAGCTATTTGGAAAATTTAGATATACATGAAAATAATTTAAGTCATGAAACAGTTAATCTCACAACATACACTGGAAACAAAATAAATGTTGTAGGTAAATGCAAATTACAATGTACTTATAAAAATATTAAACATTTTTTAGACTTTTATATCGTAAATGAAGACTGTTGTAAACCAATTCTGGGAAAAATGATTGCCAAAAATTAAATTTAATTAAACGTGTAGATGATTTGGAAACTCATTCTAAAAATTATGATTATAAAAATATTCTAAATGAATTTAAAGATGTTTTTAATGGAATCGGTTGTTTGGATGGTGAGTATAATATTGAAATTGACAACAGCATAAAACCGGTTGTACATGCACCCAGAAGAATAGCATTTGGTTTAGAAGAAAAACTTAAAATAAAATTGGAAAAATTAGAACAAAATAATATAATTACAAAAGTTAATGAAGTTACCGATTGGGTTAATTCTTTAGTTGTTGTTAACAAACCAAATGGAGACATTCGTATTTGTATCGATCCCAAAAATTTAAATAAAGCGATTAAACGTGAGCATTTTCCCCTTCCCACTGTAGACAATATACTACACAAATTAAATGGATCCAAATATTTTTCAGTGGTTGATGCTTCAGATGCTTTTCATCAGGTTAAATTGAACTATAAAAGTTCTCTTTTGTGTACTTTCAACACACCTTATAGTAGATATAGGTATTTAAGACTGCCATATGGAATAACCACAGCATCTGAAATTTTTCATAAAAAGATAAAATTTCTTTTTGAAAATATTGATGGGGTAGAATCATACATAGACGATTTTCTAGTATGGGGGAAAACAAAGCAAGAACACGACGAGCGATTAACAAATTTATTAAAAAGGTGCCGCGAAACAAATTTAAAATTAAATTTAAAAAAATGTAAATTTGGAATAAATAATTTGATTTTCTTAGGTCATAAAATTTCTGAGAATGGGATTGAACCCGATTACGATAAAATAACTGCTATAAAAAAATTTTAAAACTCCTTCTTGTAAAAAGGACATTGAAAGATTTTTGGGAATGATAACATATGTGTCAAAATTCATTCCAAATTTATCTGAAAAATCTGAAAAATTGAGAATCCTCTTAAGAAAAGATACATTGTGGCATTGGGAACCTGAACAACAAAAATCGTTTGATAATTTAAAAACTGTTTTGTGCTCTAAGCCGGTCTTAAAATTTTTTGATTTCAATAGGCCAATAACATTATCTGTCGATTCGTCACAGTCAGCTGTGGCAGCAGTTTTAATGCAAAATAATTTGCCGGTATATTACGCGTCGAAAGCTTTAAATGAATCACAAAAAAAATGGGCACCGATAGAAAGTGAATTACTAGCAGTTTTGTTTGGATTAGAACGATTTCATCAATTTGTTTTTTGTCACAAAGATGTTACAGTGGAAAGTGACCACAAACCTCTGTCACATATTTTTAAAAAACCCTTAAACTCATGCCCACCTAGGTTACAACGAATGATGATCAGTATTCAAAAATATGATATAAAATTAAAATATAAACCAGGTACTCAAATGTTCATCTCAGATGCTTTATCAAGAGCTCACGATGAAAATATTAAAAACGAATATGATTATCTAAATTTTGATGAATTAGAAAATAATGTGCTATCGCAAGTTTGTTTAATTACAAATAATTTAAAGTTTAGTGATAGGAAATTAGAAGAAATAAAAAGTGAATTACAAAAAGACGATGAAATGTTAGAATTAATAAAATTAACAAAAAATGGGTGGCCTGAAATTAAAGATGAAGTCAAAGATTGTATGAAAACTTACTTTGCCTTCCAAGAAGAAATTTCTTTTCATAATGACTTGTTATTTAAAAATTCTAGAATAATAATTCCCAAAAAATTGAGAAAAGAAATTTTGAAGAAGTTACACATTAGTCATCTAGGCAAAGAAAAAAACAAAAAATCGCGCTAGAGAAATACTTTTTTGGCCCGGTATGTCACGTGATATTGACCAGTTAGTAGCTGACTGTCATGCTTGCGCAACTTATGCAAAAGCAAATACACAGGAACCATTACAACCGCATGAAATTCCTCAAAGAGCTTGGCAAAAAGTTGGTTTAGATATTTTTGAACTAAATAAAAAATACTTTTTAATTCTCATTGATTATTACTCAAAATTCCCAGAAGTGGTACGATTAAAGAATATAACTTCAGAAGAAGTTATATATCAATTGAAAAATATTTTTTCAAGGCAAGGAATTCCTGATATCCTTATGTCAGATTGTGGTAGCCAATTAACTTCATTTGAATTTAAATCTTTTTCACATGAATGGGATTTTCTACACATAACCTCTAGCCCTAAGCATTCAAGATCAAATGGTTTGGTAGAAAGAAACATTCAAACAGTGAAAAATATTCTGAAAAAATGTAGTTTGTCAAATTCTGATCCTTTTTTAGGTCTATTAGAATTAATAAACACTCCAATAGATAACAACTCTTATTCACCAGCCCAACTATTGTGTAATAGAGCTTTAAAAAGCATCTTACCAGTAACAAATAAATATTTAAAACCTGTACAAATAAATAATAATAAGTACAGGAAAATTTTGTTTGAAAAACAGCAAAAACAAAAAGCTCATTATGACAGACATTCCAAAAAGTTGGAAAAGATACATAAAAATAATGTCGTTTATATTAAAGGTAACAAACAAAATATTCCTGGACGAATTATTGGTGAAAATGAAAGACCAAACTCTTATAAAATTAAAATGTTTAATTCTGGTAAGATAATTAACAGAAACAGAAAGGATATTATTAAGAGATCAAAAAATGTAGACAAAAATGTTCATTGTCTCGAGAAATGCACATACATATAACCTTTCTGATTCTTCTGATGACGAAGAGGATAAAACCTTTGAAAGTAAAAATGTTGAAACAAAAACAGACACAAATGTAAACTTACCTTCCTCATCCTACATTAGTAGGTTTGGCAGAAAAATTAAAGTGCCTGTTAGATATCGTAGTGATTTGTAAATATGTATATACCTAGTAACTTTTTAAGCAGGGGGATGTTATAAGTATAATCAGGAATGTATACATAGGACCTGAACTATAAATATATACTTTATTTTGTATCTTCAGTGCCCAGACTAATACAAATGTTTTTGTATCGGCGCTTGGACTGCGGTCCGAATATGAATAAAATTTCAGTTTCCAAATTGTCGTTTCATTATAAAGACCTTATCACTCTCATTCATGAAATGGATGAGACAGAATTATGACGTCATTAACGTATTTCTTATCTAAGATCGACATACATTTTATCTGTTACTTTTGACAGTTCAGTTGTCATATTTTGAAAACAATAGGGCATGTCCACGTGACGTCACAGACTATTTTGACAAGAGTCTGGTGGTAAAACAATAAACAAAGCGGTCAGAGCATGTGGTACTTAATTGGCGAAAACTACGAAGTGGGCGACATCTGTTAATTTCCTTTCTAACTTCAATAAAGGTGAACAACAAAATCAGATGCCAATAATTTTGTTGTGTCATTTAAAATCTGTGATTTAAAATTTGAGTATAACCTAACCTAAACACCTTCACAAACTGTGACAGACTACTGTCATGCCATCAGCTGACCGGCCGCGTGCCTTTGTTGTTCACCCTTATAGCAGCCATATTGAAAAATTCAGTGCCATCTATTGACACGTGATTTTCTCCAATAGTGAGGTTATGCTGATTTATAATGATAGATCGTGTTTGAGTTTAGTTTGTTTCGCTTCAATGTACTTTTAAAGTTATTTTAATTGTTGAGCTTGCATATTCAATAATATATAATATCGGTTAATAGTTGTTTGTTGCTTGATAATTATTGATCGTGTTTATGTTTATTGTTTTACCACCAAGGTATTGTCAACTGTCAACTGTCGTGGACATGCCCTATTCTTAACATATGTCATTGATTATAATTTTGAGGTTAAGTGTAAAATAACCTCAGAACATAAAACAGACAGGAAGGAGCATTTACCCTTAGAATATAGAACAGACAGGAAGGAGCATTTACCAAATAAGTTTGCGTCCAAAAATAGGAGGTTGCAAATGGCGGAATAGTCGGTTCCGTTTTGACAGTGGCGTACTGTTTGTATATGTATAGGGTATGGGATATGTAAAATTTTAAAATTGTAGCTTATTGAAATGTATTAAATATGTTATGTTTTACTTGAAGTTTAAAAATTGCTGTTATTTTATATTTTTTGTGGTCTTGGTATAACCACAAGCTGCACAGCTAGCCATTATACAGGGTGTTTCATTGGGAAAGGGCCTAACTTTAACTGTAGATGGGGATCACTTTGGTGCTTCCAAAAACCTATATTTAAGGTGTCTTCTGCACTTCACAACCGAGATACAGGGTGTTTTATGAATTTATCCTATTTCTTTCGAGCCTCATAACTTCCGAGTTACTCTGTATATTATTTTGAAATTGGGTACACGTAATAACCATTACCTAGAAAGTCCATCAAAAGCATATCCATAAAGATAATGCAGGTCCGGCTTAACAAAAAATTTCAAAACTCGTTTTTCCTAAAAACAACACCCTGTATATAGATTTTTTTGAAATTGCTCTTTATAATTGGAAATAGTATAAAAAATATAATCTACTTATTTCATTTTTATTTTTCCTCAGACAATTTTACTACCAAAAATTTACCGTCAAAGTTATAATTTATGCACGTTTTGAGGGTTAACAATGGTATCGGAGAGGTTTTTTTTATTTTTCAGCTTGAAATTAAATCTATTCAATGCATCCAGAGAAGCATCCTAAAAATTCAATTGAGTGTGTATATTTACGAGTACAAACCACTGAAAAATGTGATTACAGGGCCGTACTTGGGATATACTCATTCAATAAGTTTCGAATATTTCGAACACCCTGTATAAGGATATGTATTTGGAAACTATGCACTTCTACATTTAGAAGAACAAGAGTAAAATAGGAGATATAAATTTATATTTCAAAAAACGAGGAGAATCTTATTAATTTTATCAATTGACCTGAAAAAAAAAAACAAGAATTTCTAACAGCATTGTCCGAACGAAGCAAGTCGTCCAAACTACAAAAATTGCTCAAAATGACCTCCATTCTGCTCTATGCACTTTCTAAAATATCTAAAATCAAAAGTATATGCTACCTAGATCAATAGCAGAGAAGAACTTTTTCGAAGAATAGAGAATGTCTGCGCAGAAATCAGAAATAATCCAGATGTGGTTAGACTTGCTTCGTTTGGACAATGTTGTTGGAATTTCTTGTTTTCTTTTCATGTCAATTGGTGAAGTTAATAAAAGTCTCTAAATTTTTTAAGTGTAAATTTATTTCTCATAATTTACTCTGTTATTCTAAATGTAGAAGTGAATAGTTTCCAGGGTGTTCGAAATATTCAAAACATATTGAATGAGTGTATGTCCTAAGTACGGCCCTGTAATAACATTTTTTAGTGGTCTGTACTCGTAAACATACACACTCAATTGAATTTCTAGGATGCTTCTCTAGATTCATTAAATATATTGAATTTCAAACTAAAAAATTAAAAAAGCCTTTCCGATACCATTGATAACCCCCAAAACGTGCATAAATTATAACTTTGACGGTCAATTTTTGGTAGAAAAATTGTCTGCAGAAAAATAAAAAGGAAATAAGTAGATTCTATTTTTCATACTCTTTCCAATTATAAAGAGCAATTTCAAATAAATCTATATACAGGGTGTTGTTTTTAGGAAAAACGAGTTTTGAAATTTTTTGTTAAGCCGGATCTGCATTATCTTTATGGAGATGCTTTTGATAGACTTTCTAGGTAATGGTTATTACGTGTACTAAATTTCAAAATAATATACAGGGTAACTCGGAAGTTATGAGGTTCGAAAGAAATAGGATAATTTTATAAAACACTCTGTATCTCGGTTATTAAGTGCAGAAGACACATTAAATATAAGTTTTTGCAAGCACCAAAGTGATCCCTATCTACAGTTAAAGTTAGGCCCCTTCCCAATGAAACACCCTGTATGTCTTTACACCTTAAACACCAAAAAAACTTCGTGAAAAATCTACGTCAGTCAACGTCAACTTCACATACGAGTCATAATTAGGGTGTTGCAAATGGCGACTTCAGTCGCATTTTCTTATACAGCTAATGAATGACAAGACTCCTTCCTGTCTGTTCTATATTCTAAGCATTTAGCAAATAATCATGGCATTAAGTTTGCGTCCAAATAGGAGGTTGCAAATGGCGCATAGTCGTTTCCGTTTTGACAGTGGCGTACTGTTTGTATAGGGTATGGGATATGTGAAATTTTAAAATTGTAGCTTATTGAAATGTATTAAATATAAAACTATAAGCTGTCCTATGTCCCATACAAACAATACTGTCTAGGAGCAATGAAAATACAAATCTAGAATAATACTTCTGATAATACTTTCGTTTAAATTTATTTTCACCAAAAAAACTACGTAAACAAGGCATGTTCTTTAATTCACCGGTAGATCCACCAATCGACCAACTGCGTTTTCATATTCATTGGTGGATTGTAGATTGAAGAAATGACGCGTTCATTTATTACTGTTGCATCAACCAAAATTGCAAACCACTCCACCGTTATATCGAGGTGGTGGATAACATTGGTGATTTACAAAATGACAGCTTAACCTCAAAAAGCTAACGATTTTTTGAAGCAGTCAAAGAAATGAACGAATTGATAGAAATAAATTCATGTGGTAACAAGGTATTGACAGCATCAGAAATTGAAAAAATTTCAAGTGGAACTATCAGATGAACTGCTAATAACAACAATCAACCTAGGAATAGATTATCAGTGGTCAGATGATTTAAATAACAACTGCGTTTTTTTATGTGCCACTGATGACTCCTATGTCGTCAATCTACGTCAGTAAACGTCAAATTCACAAATTAATCATAATTTTTTTTTATAGTTAGCACAATGTTATTTATTATAGTAGATTTTGGTACATTCCATGGAGCTAGTATTGAGAGGAGTCGCTACGCCTAACATAAAAGTGGTATCGGTTTCGCCATTTTACTACCACTTTTCTGTCAACTTGACATTGGGTATTTTTGGATTTTCTTTTTGTTAGTGTCGTTTTTTTTCTATTTTAATAATTGAACAATAATGGTTTCTTGTGCTTCACGAAGTTGTACAAGTAGAGACAGTGTAAATACGAAAAAATCATCAGGAACAACATATCATAGGTTAGTAAACAATCGAAAGGACTGTACTGGAATATATTTCTTTGTGCTTCAATAAGTTTTATTCAACTTCATATTATATTTAATGTTTGTAGATTTCTTAGAACTCCATCAATAAGAGATATGTGGTTGATATTTGTGAAAAAGGGTTCTGGACAGCCAACAAAATACCTACAGTGTTTCTATATTATCAATTTCACTAGTGAATATATTTTTTTAGATTGAAAATTTAAATAGTCCGGCTCTGCCGACGACGCCATATTGCTAACATCACAATGTCACTCATGTGATACCACTTTTCTATTATAAGATAGTCGACTGTGTCATCTCCTCTTAATAGTAGCTCCATGGTACATTCGTAATGATACACGTAACCTTAGATTAGGAAAGCACGTAACACTTAAAACAAAAAAAAACTAATCACTTCTTGCCTTCTTGCTCATAGAAGAGAACATATGCTTCCCCACTGACTAAAGATTCCGACGATATTAATGACACCCTTGAATCATTATATGCAACCGTCGCATTTTCTTATACAGCTAATGAGTGACAAGACTCCTTCTTGTCTGTTTTATGTTCTAAGAAAATAACATTCAAGTAATATAAGACATACGTAAAACAGCAGAATACGTCACCCATTATGACGTAACGGCAAAGGATGGCTAAACAAACTCTATCATAATGGGCCTTTTCAGTAATTTTTTTTTATTGGCTTAAATTTAAGTCTTCTATGAAAAAATGTCCCCTTATTTTTTTTGGAGCTTAATTTCTATCCTAAAAAAATATCAAAAGTACGGAAAGCAGCGCGCGGTTTACTCCTCCATCCTTCGTGATGTCAAAGAGCCTACGACCTTGAAAACGACAAACCGTTATTTTCATAGGTTTTTGATTTTGACATCTCATGTAACCTCGAAATTTATATTGATATTCTCTTTCATTTTGGATTATTTGTTTTTGTTAAAATAACAATATAAATTGCCCAAGGAAAATATTCATTTACGTTCCTCGAGATGAAAACAGAGGAAAATCATGGTTTGAAAAAGCAATAGCTCAAAAAAGTCGACAAAACGAGGAACATTTGTTTCTTCGTTGGATATTTTGGCCTCGGCCGTAGTCGCAGCAGCAATCAGCCAGCCATTCTGACAAATACTGCCAACATAAGTCCAGACCTTATGACGTCACTTGCCCCAAGGACAAACGCGTGTTTAAATTACCCTAATATTTGTTTAGCTTTTTATTCAGCTTTGTGACATGTATATTCAAAACAAAGCTGCACAAAAAGAAAAATTATCAGTAAGCTTTCAAATGAAATATTTGTTTTGAGATTTAAGCATCTACTGAAAAGGCCCATTTGCAATTTCAAGAAAGATCGCATGCGCACTTTATAAGTGTGTACTCTCATAGGAGCTCTCACTGTTAGTGAATAGACCTCCAGCATGCCTCCAGCAGATTTTGTATTACTCGCCATGGAGACTCTAAATTATCTTTTTATTGATCAAACGTATCTACAGTAACCAACAATTCTTCCCTAACCTATATTTTCAAACGTCACGTGTCTGGATGATTTTTAAAATCAAATTATTTTGAAAGATCAGCTGATTTTTATTAAATTCCACAAAGAAATATGGCTCCGACTTCTTCCCACTGTTTCCCATACAGATCCCACGACTATATGTACGGTAAGTAAAAAAATGTCTATCGATTTGATGATACTACGCTTGCTCCAACTGAATCTTTTTCGTAGATCCCATTTTTACCGTATCTGGGCCGACTGATCATTACAAGGCAGCTATAGTCGCTAAAATGTCTGCTGCGAAGTTTGTAAGTAGCTCTTAGCATCAGTAATTGATTGATTATTCAACAAATACGCACCTTTTCACTTGAGATGATTTGAATACTTCCCCTTTGCCTTTACAAGTTTTTCTTTATTGATTTGAACGTGGGGGAGCATAAAAGACTTCGAATAAGGTTTAATCTGATCTGATTAATTCCACTTGTACAGAATGTAATTTTAGCTGTGCCAAAAAAGCTCAGCATTTAATAAGTCAAAGAATGGTGTATAGGTATTCACTTTTTTCAATAAAAACCACATAGCACTAGCTTGTACTTCATAAAAATGAATTTCTTTTATATCTGGGGCAGTTGTTGGATAGATTAATTGATTTGAATATCTTCTAATTGCACAGAAGCTACCATTTCTACAGTAGTTTCACGTGTTTCACAAAATATGGTAGAATCACACTGCAGCTGAATGGCTAATTGTAGTTTTACTCAATCCAGCACCTTTTTCCCCTCACAAGTTTGTATAAGCTTTTAGCTAGGTGCTGGCTGTATAGTTCAGCGCCACCTACTTCAGATTATTTCATTATAATGTTTCTATTAAAAAATTTGTGTTTAAAGCAAATATGCCCGATATTTCCAAACATGTTTTCGGATTTACCTTCTCGACCTCGAGTACAACTGGTTAAACGAAGACAACCACCGATGCCTGTCTATGAGGACCGTTTATCAGGTGGAAAAACGAAAGATCCACATCTTTCCAGACCGCCAGATGTCAGCGGAGCCGATAGGTATGCATTCTAACGCTAAAATATCCATATACAACTTAATCTATTAAATGATGTGTTATTTCAAGTGGAATACCCTGTATGTTACATCAAAAGTAAGGTTATTTTAATACTTTTTAAACCAAAATAGGGTGTGCTACTTCCATCTCTAGTATTTCCAAAGAATACATGTCGTGTAAGTTACATAACTTAGCTTTTAATCAAACATACAAGCAGTTGTAGTTGTGTGTATGTTTGGTTGTCTAATCCAAAATCTTTAATACAAAATGTCATTTTTTTGCGAGCTTGGTTGCCTATATCAAAACAGTATCAATAATGGATAAAATCACACGTATAAACCAAAAAGTTTTCTCAATTTTTCAATTGCTATAAAATTTAAACTGGCAAAATTGTGATAGGTCCAAATTTGTTGTTACCGTTATGAATTTTCCACCGAGAGATATTATTCCTTATCAGACCTCCCCGTCGTTTACGATAGAAAAAGTGGTGAGAAAACGAAAAACGCGGGAGGATCAAAAAACGAGAGATGTGGAAGTTGAGACCAAGTACAGGGAATCTACCGCCCAAACGGATCCATGGGAACCACCTTATAAGATTATTGGAGAGGGAGATCCTGAGATTTTAAAATTGGACTTTCTGAAATGGGGTACGTATTTTATTTAAAATAAATAAATACAGAACTTAATCCAATTAAAAAATGATATAGTGTCGAATAGTTGTAGAAAGTTATTATTATGTTGGCAAGTTTAATCTATTGTAGACATGAAATAATGACATTAATAAAGACACTTTTAAAATTACTGCCTTGATACTTTGATACAATAGTGAGCGATTATAATAACTTTTAATGCATAAACAAAGCGTTCAGAACACGTGGTACTTAATAGTGAGGTTATGCTGATTTATAATCGTGTTTGAGAGCTTGAGTCTAGTTGGTTTTGCTTAAATGTTTGTTTTAAGTTCTTTTAATTGTTGAACTTGCATATTTAATAATATATAATATAGGTTATTAATTGTTTGTTGTTTGATAATTTTTCATCGTGTCTATTGTTTATTGTTTTACCACCAACTGTCAACTGGCGTGGCTATATAGATAGGCATCCAATTATACACCATTATGGGTAATTGAAATATCAAAAGCATAATAGAAAATGTCGATAAACATTAACAAAAGATCGTGTCGTTATTGAGTATAATAGAAGATTAATTACCATCAATCGTAGGTAGTGGTTTACCAGCAGGTATGCGCGAAATTCAGTTAATAGAAAGAGCAAGAATGAAAGCAGCATGGGAAAAAGAAATTAAACCCGATATTAGGAACCAAAATTCATTGAATCAGTTCAGAGATTACATGACTGCTTTAGAGCTCGACGAATGGGCGTTTAGGTGAGAATTAAATTTTTTTATTCGACATGTTTATTTAATATACGAGGGTTTTACGAAATTTTAAGAAAAAATGATTTTGTTTTCTTGTAGAGAACAGGAAATAAACGAGGTTCAGGAATTACGCTTGCAACTTTTAGAAAATATGTTGAACGAACTACACGAGGTCTCGAAAGCTAGAACCGAATTAAAAATGAAAAATTACATCGCTAAGAAAGAAGCCGAGAAAGAAGAACAGCTGCTTAAAATTCGAAGACAAACTGCCAGAGGTATGGAATGGCAAATAATAAATTTTCAATTACTTGTGGTCTTAATGCTTTTATTATTATTATTAAATTTCAACAATCAAAATATTCACATTTTTTCCTTTTCAGAATTGCGAAAACTTGAAACGCAACGAAGAGGTCTGCATAGAAAATACCACGCAATGAACATTGTAGACGAACATATCGATAAAAAATCAGAAATTTACGCTCCGCTAATTCGCCACGGCGAACATCCGAAACGTTGGCACTACGTCGTTGACGAAAAACTCCAAAAATATAAAGCGCAGTTTATTGGTGGGTATACAACCAAAAATGTACAACTCTCCAGATAAACATTCAACATTTTCAGGTGTTGAACATATTAGCACTCTACCCAAATGGTTGAATCAAGCCACGAAGATAGACAAACGTACGTTGCATTCCAATTGGCCTAAGAGACGACTATGTATCAGAGAAACTAGATGGACAGCTCCAGTTTTGAAACAATTACATGAAGAGCTTAAAGGTATAAAAAATTTAAAAAGAACGTACACAAAGTTATAACAAACGAATTGTAGATTTAAGAAAGGGAGGAGAAAAACGTTCTTTGGCATTGAGAACAAAAGTAGATGCATTTGTAGAAGAATCTAATACTCCTGAAGTAGAAGGTGTTTTGGAAGATGAAGAAACTGAATACCAAGCTTTGGTGATGTTGCAGAGCATTATCAAAGGCCGTGCTGCTCAAATCATGGTAATTATATAATGGGCCTTTTCAGTAGATGCTCAAATCTCAAAACAAAAGCTTACCGATAATTGTGTAGCTTTGTTTTGAATATAAATGTCACAAAGTTTAAAAAAATAATGTTGGCAGTATTTGTCAGATAGACTGGCCAATTGCTGCTACGGATAAGGCCAAAACTTCCAACGAAGAAGAAACTCAATTGATAATAGGGCATGTTACCGACAGTTGACAATGCCCCTGTGGAAAAACAATAAACAATTGACACGATGAAAAATCCAACAATAAACAACTATTAACCTATATTATATTATCAAATATGTAAGCTCAACAATTAAAATAACTTTAAAAGTACACTGAAGCGAAACCAACTAAACTCAAACACGATCTATCATTATAAATCAGCATAACCTCACTATTCAGTACCACGTGTTCAGGGCCCGTATTCTTAATG
>CAJUYG010000992.1:76182-86616 GCA_910591675.1 Galerucella calmariensis | reverse complement strand
ACAAAAGCAATGCAAAACGAATTATTTTACTCGTTGCGACAGTTACAATTTTTTCCGCCAGAGGTCACATTGAATTCTACTCCGCCCAATTGGAAGAAATGGAATCCAAATTATTGCAATAACAAAGAGAATATCAATATCGGATTCGAGGTTAGATGAGATGTCAAAATTCAAAAATCAGAGAAGCAAACCTTACAACCCTACGGAAATAACGGTCTGTCACAGAGAAGGGAGGAGTGACGTTCAAAGCGCGCACCTGCTTTGCTTTTTAGGATAGAAATAAAAAATACGGGGACAGGTCTTTATGAAATCTGAAAAGACCCTATGTGAAAGGGATGAAAATCTGTTTTCATATTTGTTATAGATATACGAGGGTAGAGATACTTGTAAGGAGCTAATACAAGAACTTAAACATTCCAAAGGATTACTGAGGAAACAGAAGGAACAAAAGAGGAAAGAGAAATTCAAAGTCAAAGCTCAGCAACGTGATGAACTAATACAGATGAGAATGGTAAAAATAATTGATGAGTATAGACACACTGTATTTATGAAAATTACTTTTTATAGGTAGAAAAATTGCAAGGTTCATTGGGTAAACTCCAAGGAGTGGTAGTCGGTTCTCTCCTGGACTTCTTGAATAAGGAACTGAGAAGATTATTAGAAGAACGTAAAGCGCATGCTATGTGCATCTTAAACGAAAGAGAAAGATATATACGCGAAGCTATAGAAGCGGGAAGAAGACAAAAAGAATTGAGAAGACGAAGAGAACACGATGAAATGTTCAAACAAATCGTAAAAATCACGCAGGATAGCGTAGATGTTTATTTGAAAGATATTATTACTGAAGGTATGGAAAATCTTTCTCAAGAAGGCGGTACTGAGTATGTATTAAAACTAGCTCAACAAATCGAAAAAGAAACTGAAGACACTTATGAAGAGTAAGTAAAATGTTATCTAAAAAAAATTGATTTAGTTGATAATATTTTTTTTCCACCAGACTTCTATCAGTCGATGAAGAAGACGAAGTAATAGCCAACTTGTTGCTTCATTTTGTCTTACCTGATGTGAACAAAAAAATTATACAAGAGAAAATAGTCCAACAACAAAAACAGAATTTGAAAACTATTCACAATGCTATTTATTCAAAGTTAGAGTCATTGCTAAAACCAAGTAAGCCACTCTGTCCCATTTTATAGTTTGTTTCAAACAGTTTCTAACCTGTTCTTCTGACTAACATATACTTTTTCAAGATTAGACAGTAGAGTGAAATAAGTCTTTGTATTGCAGTCATTCCCGAATTAACACCTGAAGAAATTGCTGCTTCAATATTGGAAGATATCTTGAACAGAATTGAAGAAGAACCTAGAACTAGCATCATAAGTGATCTAGGAGAAGAAATTCAAGAGGATGCTGTTTCTATGGTAAAATTCACTTTTACTCTTTTTATAATTAAGGAGAAAAACCAAACAACTGTCCAAAAAACTTAAATAATTATTTAAATTTGAAATAGATCTTCTTTTCCAGGCAAGTAGAAAAGCAGGTATAATTTCTGAAAAAGAATATAAAGATCCCATAGATATCTACATGGCTCAGCTGATAGAACAAGAAGAAGAATTTGTAGAATTCAGTATATTTCCAGAAGAGCCTGGTGAATTTAATCTGAGAAAAGATGTTTTGGATACCATTCCAGAGGTTGAAAATGAAACTTCCTCTACTAAGGATTAGTTATAATAAAATACATTCTGTCTAATATCTAGTACTCTTTAAGTTAGAGGAGTATTTGAAAAATGCACTTGAAATGTCAATAATTTTTTTTAACTTACAAATACAAGCTTCTGACTATTTTGTTGAAATTTTTGCTTATAAAAAGAACATAAAAATTATTCATACTTACATTGTAATCTACACTAATTATATTGTAATTAATAAATTAACGTTCATCACTAATTTATCAGTCAAAGAAAACTATGTACTAAAACAATAAGTATTTTTCAGAGTGTGTCAAATTCTCATAACATACAGAGAATGTTCACATAATATTCCCCAGCCTTTTGTAATCAATTTTTTCCAATTGTACTAATGGTCTTAGCTGTTCAGCAAATATTCTCATATCTTCCCCAATAGCATCCTGACCAGAAGGTGCCAAAACTGACAGTTCAACTAA
This sequence comes from Galerucella calmariensis, assembly GCA_910591675.1. NCBI lineage: Eukaryota > Metazoa > Arthropoda > Insecta > Coleoptera > Chrysomelidae > Galerucella > Galerucella calmariensis. The sequence continues at coordinate 84,452 of CAJUYG010000992.1, read as the reverse complement.
GTAGCTTTGAGAAATGGGTTCAACTCCATCACCAGGTTTATTGCCACCCATTTTAAAAATCTTCGAAACTGTAATCTTCATTCTGCCTTTCCTAAACATATATCCTCTAGCGATATATTCAAAATCTAATCTACAGCCTAGTTCAGTTAAAAAATCTATGATTGTAGAGCTGCAGGCCATGTCAATACTTGATCTAACTACTGTTGGTCTATTTTTATCACCCAACTCTTGCTGTCCGATGTATCGTAATTGGAATGGAGTATCGTTCACATCCAATGCTCGGCGAACTCGGAGGGAAAATACTGACATTGGCATTGCGTTGGTGCCTCCTGTGTTTATTCTTAATGAAAAACATAACTCATGGTCATGGAATGTTTCCGGGCCACTATCAACATTGTCACATAAGCCTCTTAAACGATGTAACAGCACTTCAACATATTGGTCTAGAACTGAACCCTGGAGAAGGTACTCCTGATTTGGAATTATATTACACTTTAGAGCTGCACTGAGCGAGTCCATTGCATTGCCTGGAGTGGACATTATTAATATTGAACTATCACACGTTTTTTCACAAAAAATATTTGTTTCTAGATTTAACTATGGAAATAAACTTAACAATCTATTATGATAATAACTCTTCTTCTTTTTTCTAATTATACCAATGGCAATGGATAATATGCTTCTTTTTATTAAGCCACTGTGAGTTTGGCCAAAGAATACACCAGCTCAACAAGAAGCGAAGCTTCCGATCATTTTTTTGTATGCGCATGTCTGAAAGTCGCCATTTTTATAATAAGATTCTTGTCATAGAGAAATATAATTTTATTTTGTCTATGGTCATATATTTTTGTTACCAAAACTTCAAAGAGATTGCGTCGGGCTTCGCTTCTTGTTAGGTTGTGTATTCTTTGGTTTAGCTAGGGCTAGGGCAAGGATGTTAAATGAGAATTCTCTTCTAACATCCTTGGGGCTAGGGTAGCTCCATAGAGAAATATAATATTTATAGCTCTTCCGCATTCTGTAAAAAAAAGGACACGTAGACAAAATAAAACAAAGGACACATCCAAATCCCACTGTTACCAATGTAACAGAAAAAAAGCCGGCAACAAAAATGATTTCTGTCCATAACCTAAAACTTTGTTTTTAAAATTAAAAATATCAAAAATATAAATAACTTTTTAAGAAACAAGATATGAATGGATATTTATTCAGTTGTGAAAAAAACAACGATATTCATCTCCACAGTGACTTTCAATCATATTTTAATTGTAACTCCGATAAAAAGGATGAATTAAACCTGTATATTGGACCAAATATTTATCAGAAAGAAGCAATTATAGAGGAAATTGATATTATTATTCGCTCAGTTCAAAGAGAATGGTTTTTATTTCAGAGCATTGCTATGAACGATGGAATTTCAAATTATGAAGAATTGTTACATGCTAGGGAATTAATTAACAAGTCCTTAACTGGTATTCGACAGTCACTACAAATATGTAGTCGTCCACAGAGAAAAGAAAGATACAAGAAAAAGGTATTTGAAGAAATGAAATGTATTGTCAATAGTGTTATTCAGATAAATCGGATGCATGACGATTTTGTGATAAAATTGTCCTCATGGATTGACAACGATATAAGAAACCCAATATACCAATATTTCCACTCGTTTTTAGAAATCCAGTATTATATATTATTTTTAAGCTATATTTGTGACCCGCAAGATTGTGCTATAGAGAAGTTTATTGAAGATATAATGAACAACTTCGTACAACTTAGTAAAAAGTGTTATCAGAGACAAACTGGCAAAGTTTTCGTTTGCCATTGTATAAAAAATTTCTGGTTGTTACTTCAATTTTTCTTAGAAAAAACTAAGGATGGGGAACAGTTTTGGAAAATTTTCAACAACATTTTGGAACTAGAAGATTCTATATTCTCCCTTTGGATCCTGACAGAAATATCAAAATTACAGTTAAAAAATGAATCTCTTTTAAATGAAGGTAATTTGTGTCATAGGATAAGGCCAAACTATAATCTATTGCAAGACAAATTGAAAACATTTCTCATAGGCGCAGACTCTGATATGCTATTGAAAGTTTTTAAAATATTAAGTCCTTTATTAACAGAGTATTGGTTAAAACATGCAAGAATTGATGTATATCAAACAATTTGGGATTTTTATAGCAAGAGATTAAACATATCGAAGAAAAACTACTCAAATTTAAGTGCCTTAGAATTAAACACATCCATAAATAATATCATTTCTTCTCCAGATGAATGCCAAGAAGACTTTGAAAAATTTTTAGGGATTCTGAATTGCCATTTAAGGGAATATCCTAGTCATTGGGGGAAAATGAAAGGCAGGATATATTCCCAACTAGGACCACAAAAGTTGAAAGAATTAAATCAAATTGGAATAGTGCATGTTATGTTTTTATTTGCTAGTTTAAGTAATTTAAATTATGAAGATTTATTGAAGAAAATTTTGTCTTTTCTTCAAGCACTACCACAAGATAAAAGGAATGACCCCCTGATTTGGAATATTTTCACAGCATTTGTAAGTTTATTGAATTTTTTATTTATATTTCGAGCTTGTCAAAGCTATTTAACAATTTTAGATTTTTATGCAAGTACAACGAGGTCTAAATGTAGAGAAAACTTCTCTAATTCTTCTAACTTGGATACAAGATGCTTCGATGGATCATAAGAACTTCCATTTAATCAAAACATTTATGTCAAATCTTGGACAGATATTAGACTCCAGCATTCACATGAATCTCCATCAATGGATTTTTCTTGATTCATGGTTATTAAAATATCTATCTTCATGTTATTATCCTGATATGACAGGTGCATTGGAGACTCTACTTTACACATTAGAAAAAGTTAAAAGTCCAGATTCATGGTCATTTTGGTCCTCGCGTTTTCAAAATTATATCTACCCAGCATTAAAGCAAATTTCTCATAGTCACAATGCTCCAGGAACTGTGGGAACAATTGCTGGAAAGTTGTATTCACTCAGTCCACTTTTATCGACAGAAATATTTAATTACTTCACCAGTGATAATATGTCTTCACAAGTAATATTACATTTTTTAATGATAGTTTTAGCAGACCTTCCAAGTGGTTGTATATTAAATACCAACCAAGAAACTTCGATAATTCAGTGCTGGATAAAAGTATCTCTTCTTACTACAGAATCTAACACCACTTTAGCAAGTATTATTACAAAATTAGATAACTTTCCGACACTTCTAAAATCACATATCAATTCTTCTAGTGATCCAATTAGAGGTTTTATTGAATACTTAAGCAGTGACATAAAAGCTCATATACAATCAAATGCTATCAACAAATTATGTGAAATATGTTTTGGTAATATAGATAAATGGTTACCACAGTATTTAAATCATCCAGAAAACGAGTCTGTGGTATTTAGAATATATATTACTTTATCACTAGCATTTTTACACTGTGGTACACTTCTTTACAACAGAAATAAAAGCTCAAGTCCTTTAACAAAATTAATAAACTGCTTATTATTTTCTTCCGATTTCTTGGTGGGAAAAACACCCCATGAATATGTTATTGCTTCTATTAAAAAAACTTGGCATTTATTTTACGAAGCATTGGTAAAGTTAAAGACCGATTCAGATGTTTTCTTGGAAAGAACTTTGAGAGATTTGATTACTAAGTATGTACCATACTTTCCTACTACCGATTCACCTTTGGTAAAATGCCTTGAAAACGATATAACTGCTGAAATAGTGCTGGAAAAAATTTCCAATTCCTACTTTAAACATCCAGTTAAAGAACGTGAAAATAATGTATTAAAAATAATCAAAATTTTAAATGATACCGTCCAAAGTACAACTTCTGTTTCATTATTAAAACATATAGTTTCAATAACATTGTGTGGACTATTCGAATTAGTAATATTTCACCCACAAAGAAATTTGGCGATCAACTTAATCAAAACAATCACACAATCTCCTCTGTACCCTCAAATTAAGTCGGAGTTTAGTAGTTGCATCATCAGTACTACCGAGAGGCATCTCAGTTTTAATGCTATCAATTATTTTCAAATGATGTATATTTTAGCTAAATTTATTCCAACTGATGTTAAAAATTTATTGGAAAAAATAAGTCAACAGGTTGCAAACGTAGAGAGGTTAAGAGGTGTTGGTTACGATGTTAATCTTAGATCTCAATTGGAAAAGTTGGAGAATGTTGTGAAAGTAACGTAGAGTCAATAGATTTTAGTAAATTATTTTGTAGATGTTCTATTGACAAAAAAATTGTAAATAAATTTATATAAGTAAGTTTTGGGTTTTAAATTATGATGTGTTAAGGTATGTGCTCTTACTTTAAGGTTTTTAGGAAACAAAAAAAATAATAATAAAAAGGTAGAAAGTGTCGCGGAACACACGGTAGGAACTTTAGTTTGTTTTAAGCAAAAACTATGTAATACATCTGACGTTATAGATAAACAATTTGCATATTCCTCGGTGGTCGAGTAGTAAGCAAACCAGACTCTCACGCGGTAGAACCGGGTTCGATTCCCCGTGAAGAAGTTTTTTTTTATTGTTAATTTTATTTTTAAATAATTATTCTGCTTGATATTAATAACGACAACAGGTAGACGTTTGAAATATTTAGCAGAATATTCATTATTATAGATAAATAACAGCATCGTATATTTAAAAAGGGAAACGTAGCATTATACAAATTGGACATTCAAAAACTGTACGTTTACCACAAAAAAATTTGTGGAAACATAAAATTGAATTGTTAAATTTTCAATTTGAAGTTATATTACAGTTTATAGAAATTTTTATTTTCTAGATTTTTTCTCAAGTGGGTCGTAGAAAAAATATGCTGTTCGACTCGTGTGGATTGTCCATATCGCACTTGAACGATTGAGCACTCCGCCTACGGCGTCGTGCTCATACTTCGTCCTCGTGCGATATGGCCATCATATCCACACTAGTTGCACAAACTACTATTTCTATCAAAATATGCCCTTTTACATTTAAAAACAACCTGCCAAATGTCAAATCAATTTATCCATCCATTTTAAAGTTATCGAATTAAAAAATTCAAGTTTTCAAAATTTCAACACCCTGTATTTCGAAAAGTAAATGTGCTAGACCCCTTAATCCTCATATCATTTTGTCCAATTTTACGAGAGGAATCTTCATGCAAACGTTGTAATTACCCTTAACGTTTGAGATGCGTATACCATTTTTTGCACGATCGTATTGAAATAAATTCCGAATAAAATAATTTAAATTTCTTAGAAATGAACAAAATGTAAAAAGTGACATTTATACTTCTCGATCAGTTTAAATATTTTTTGCATTTTGGTGAAATTGTTTTATTGCTATTTATTACTTTTCGACGTCTGAACGGTAAGTAAATCACTTAACGACGTGTTAAACTTAGAAACCAGTAAACACAACCTACCGTCCAGACAACCGATGCTGTAAATAAACAAAAAAGATCAATCGCGCAAAAAAAATTATGGACATTAGTAAAAATTTATCCGAACAAATTCAAGTAGATCACCAGCACTGCGAATACCAGCTTTGCCTAGAATTTTAATATAGCATCAGTGGTTCAGAGGTAGAATGCTCGCCTTCCACGCGGGCGGCCCGGGTTCGATTTCCGGCCGAAGCATATGAATCGCTGCTTCGTAAACGAGAGAGAGACTCGCGAGAGAGCACATGCAAGCAAGGCACATAACGAAGCAATGTAACGGTCAGATCGTTTGCGTCGCGACCCCCGGTCGCTCAAACATAACCTGACGTAAAGAACTAATGTTCCAAAAAACACAAAATAATCCTTTATTTAACGCAAAAGATATTTTGTTATATTATATTAGCAAAAGAAAAAAAACTTATATTATATAAAATACAAAAAACTCTTGTTGACTTTAAACAGGTTTATAGTCTAATTTACTTTCAAGTTTCTTATTATCTGCCACTTTTCTTACAGCTTTCATAAAATCTTCTTGTATAACATATTCTCTCTCAGCTCTAATTGCAAACAAACCTGCCTCGGTACAGACGTTTCTGTAACAAACAAAATTTTAAAATTCTTATATTTTGATATGTACAAAACTTTACCTTAAATCGGCACCATTGAATGTATCAGATAATTTAACTATAGCTTCATAATCGATTTCACCATGTTTGGCAATGGGTAGAGCGTGAATTTTCAAAATTTCAAGACGTGCTTGTTCATTTGGAAGAGGAATTTCGATTTTTCTATCCAAGCGGCCAGGACGAAGTAAAGCAGGGTCCAATGTGTCAGGTCTGTTGGTTGCCATGATCATTTTTACCTAGAAAATTCATAAAAATAACATTGTTTTTTTCATAATTTTGATAAAGTACCTGTCCTAAAGAATCAAAACCATCCATTTGATTCAGCAATTCCATAAGCGTTCTTTGAATTTCTCTGTCAGCAGAAGTACCTTCTGAGAATCTACGCCCACCTGATAAACAAAACAAATATTTAAAACCAAAATAATTTTTAAATTTAAAATAAATTACCAATAGCATCAATTTCATCCATAAATATGATACAAGGCTGATGGTCTTTTGCATAGTTAAACATTTCCCTGATAAGCCTAGCAGATTCACCAATATACTTATCAACAATAGCACTAGAAACCACTTTCAAGAAATTTGCATCTAACTGAGATGCAACTGCCCTAGCTAGTAATGTTTTACCAGTACCTGGTGGTCCATATAACAAACAACCTAAAATGTAGAAATTAGAAGTTTATTAAATCAACAAGTTGGATAAATTCACAAACCTTTTGGTGGTGTTATTCCAACTCTCATAAATAGCTCTGGATTTAATAGAGGCAATTCAATTACTTCTCTCAATTCTCTAATTTGTTCAGATAAACCACCAATAGCAGCATATGTAACATCACCAGGATCTTCATGACTCATGTTATAAACCAAAGGATCTACTTCTCTTGGTAAGTAACGCATGATTGTCAAAGTAGTCATATCCAGTGCTACTCTTGTTCCTGCTTTCAATTTAGCTTTATCTAATTGTCGACGACATCCAACTACATAGCGAGGTCCGTTAGTAGCTTTGACAATAACTAAAATAATAAAAATTATTTACCTGTGGAAAATTAAGTTTTCAAGTAGGTACTCACATTTTTCTTCGGTTAGTTGTTTTAGTACTTCTCCTACAATTTGACCCATGCTCTGCAATGCTTTGAGATCATTTTCTGATTTATCATATTGCTTTGTTAAATCTTTCAGCTGTTCCCGCACTGAAATAACAAAAATTAAATAAGATGGTATTTGATATGAATTGAACCTTACTCTCTTTTAATCTGGATTCAACTTCTTTGTGTTCTAATAGTTTTTTTCTGTACTCTTGAAGACTTTTCTCGCGTTCAGGCTCTATTTGAGTCATTTTATTTAATTATTTAATTGATTAAAAGAAAAAAATTTGAGGATGTTAGAATGACTAGCCGTATTTCTGTTTTGCCTTCAGTCTTTAGACAAACATGACGTTGACATTTGACATATTATATTCTTCTTTTTAAATGATCACTGAATTCAGACTGTAATTTTGGTTTGCTTAAAAATTTCATAAATTGAAGGCGATGTGCCAAGCCAACACAAATTTTGAAATTTGGAATTTACATATATCTTTTTTATAGCAAAACTCTAGCTACTATCCCAATAAAAACAGTGCACTTCACTGGATTCCATTTCTAGTAGACTATCATATCTTTGGAATGTCATAAAATAAAATATTTATTTCACATTTTGATGTGATCTACTATGAATGAACCTTAATAAAATTTTGACAACAAAGCTTTGTAGTCTTAAACTTCAAAATTAATTGATTGTTTAATTGTCATATTTTTTCGTTGTGTCAGATAGGGACCAAAAATTATTTTATCATTATTTAATCTTGACAAAGGTAGCTGGAACGCTACCGAAACGTCGAAATAAAAAAATAAAAAACATTATTGTGGTTTCATTCCCAAAAAATAAGAGAAAAAATAATAAATAATGCCACAAGGAACTTCAAGGAACTTAACAGCTACCATCTCAAGTACTTCAACATTTCGACAGATGGCTTGTTTAAAATGTATATTGAGTTGCCTATCTTTGTTTTTACAGGAGCGGGTAAACATACAGCACGGCTCCACACACCACGTCAAATTTAGTAGTTGAGGTACGCATGCGTCCAAGCAGCCTTTAACCTTCTATTCGATGTGACTGAATGTGAGC
>CAJUYG010000992.1:60698-71182 GCA_910591675.1 Galerucella calmariensis | reverse complement strand
TGTGAGCTAATTAGCGCAGTTGGTAGGGTATTGAGGTCGTAGGTTCAAAACCCGGTTAGGTGCTGGGTTTTTTTGATTTTTTTTTAGTTTTTTATTTCTTATTTTCTGATATTTCTATACATAGTTACACTTTGATCAACCTTGGGCCTGGGTTTTCTTGTTTTTTTTTTAGTTTTTTATTTCCTATTTTCTGATATTTCTATACATAGTTACACTTTGATAAACCGGGTTTGGGCCTGGGTTTTCTTGTTTTTTTTAGTTTTATATTTCTGATATTCACATATGCTGCTTCCGTTTATTTGGGCTTCAAGCACTTGTGCGTGACGCCTCAGTCGTCACGACTTTTGAGCAAAACCACTTGTCATTTGCCAATTCAAATGAATTTCCTGCACAGAGTACACCATCTAACTGGTGTACTCTTCAGTCTAAGGTCAGTGTGGCCAACAAAAAGTGTTTTTTTCTGACAAGAATGACAGTTAAGGTCTACCCTTGAAAACATGAGATTTTTGTATGTTTTTTATCATTGCGAACATCTATATTGCTTTATTAAAATTATGAATACACCCCCGAAGCGTATATCTTGAAATTTAAAATGACTTCTTAGCTGAGTTGTCAACATATCGGTGGCAAAAACTCTAGGAACTTCTGGCAAGTCAAATGTCAGTTATATTTATTTTTGTTGATATTCGTTTAATTCTGTATGTCCATTTTCGATTAGATTTTTGTAGCAATTCTAATAAGGTGTATCTCTATTCTTTTTTCCTTTTTCCACTGACATCTGACATAACTAGTGACAGATAACAGAAATGAAATGGTGACATGCCAAGAGTTCCTAGAATTATTGGCCACCGATATGTTAAGTATTCAGCTAAAAAGTCATTTTAAATTGCAAGATATACGCTTCGGGGGTGTATTCATTATTTTAATAAATCAATATAGATGTTCGCAATGATAAAAAACATGCAAAAATCTTATGTTTTGAAGGGTAGACCTTAACTGTCATTTTTGTCAGAAAAACCACTTTTTGTTGGCCACACTGACCTTAGACTGAACTCCTCTATCAACGATTATACACCCTGTATAATCGTTGCTCCTCTATTACATGGTAGCGTTCATCTCAACAAAGTTGATCAGGTAGCGATTTTTAGAGTGATCCATCAGTTCGTAATTCTGCTGAACGTGCTAATAAATCCATCGACATAATATGTCAGACGTCAATGAATACAACAACAACTCAATTTTATTTGATATATACGACAATTATGAAATAGGTATTACTTCTAACCATTGTTCATTACAATAAATTGAACTCCCCACTTTGGAGCATACTATGAAGAGTTGAATTTCCTGACAAACTATACAATTTATTAATGAAATAATAAGTCACCTCCAGCTGTTCACTCATTATCAGTAGTAATACCCCTAGGGTCTTGATAATACCGAGATAATTTTGTCATAGAGAATGCTGAAAGCGTGTTGCTTGATAATAGCCCAAGGCCGAAGGCCGAGGGCTATTATCTTTGAGCAACACGCTTGAAGGATTCCCTACGACAAAATTTTGAGTATTTATCAAGACCCGAGGAGTATTCGATAAGATAATTTTTTACTTTGTAGATATCAAAAAATTAATTGTAAATCTGACGTTTAATAGTTTATTAGTTATAATCAAACAAATATTATTCATTTTTATTCAAAACTACAGTTGTGAAGAGTACAATTGGTAAATTAATTGAATCGTTAGATGCCATATCAAATTATTCGCGACATTTTTAATCCAGTTGTCAGTTTGACGTTTAGTTAATTTTCAATAAAAAGTAAACACCAAACTGAAAACACCACATGTAGGGTATTATCGCTGTAATACAGCGGTGATTGGATGAAATTTGACACATGACTTGAAATTAAGTAATTTGATTGGTTACTATATTCAGTAAAAAATTATCACTAAAATACAAATTAAAATATCTCAAAACAAAGATATCCATTCTTTTTTTCTTATTCTTTTGGGAATCAAACCACAATAATGTTTTTTATTTTTTATTTCGACGTTTCGGTAACGTTCCAGCTACCGTTATCAAGGTTAAATAGTAATAAAATTGATAAAAAAAATTTTGGTCCCTATCTGACACAACGAAAAAATATGACAACTAGACAATCAATAATATTTTGAAGTTTAAGACTACAAAAATTTGTTGTCAAATTTTATTAAGGTCATTCATAGTAGATCACACCTCTGGTAAAATGTGAATTAAAATATTTTATTTTATGACATTCTAACGATATGATAGTCTACTAGAAATGGAATCCAGTGAAGTGCACGTTCCAGGAACGGTTTTTATTGGGATAGCGCTTTTTTTTATCTATAATATATTTCCAACATATGTCATAAATGACATTTAATGCATCATCAATCGGTAGCGTGTAGCGTATTTTAATTCTGATTGAAAAAAATGGCGACTGATACCACATCGCTCAATCTGTTCAGTTAACAAAACAAGCGTTTAGCAGGAAATTGATGATCGCTTCGGTAGCGCTACGTTGTGATGAACGCGACCATGATATTTTTTAATGAACAGAGTCGAACAGAACAATATAAAAAGTAATAAATAGCATGAAAACAATTTCACCAAAATGCAAATTATATTTTAAACTGATCGAGAAGTATAAATGTCACTTTTGACATTTCGTTCATTTCGAAAAAATTTAAATTATTTTATTCGAAATTCGAATATTTCAATACGATCGCGCAAAAAATGGTATAAGCATTTCGAACGTTAAGGGTAATACCGGTCTCCAGCTAAATTGGAGGCTGAGCGTAGCGAAGAACATTGCTGTTGACCGGGGTAAACAACCCTTACCGTTCTTTATATATACTATTTAGTAAGGTTTAAATCGTAATCGGCACAATCTTAACCTTTAAATAAACGTCAAACCGGACAAACGTCAAATATTTAATGTCCGTGGCTTGAAGCTCATACAATGCTCATACTTTTAGGAGCGGGTAAACATACTCCATCAACTGCGCATGACTCAAGACTTTGCCAAATTTAGTAGTAACAACAATATTGAAATAAATATGTAAATATCAAAAATATAAAACTAAAAAAAACAAGAAAACCCAGGCCCAAACCCGGTTGATCAAAGTGTGAATATGTATAAAAATATAAAAAAATAAGGAATAGAAAATAAAAACAAAAAAACCAAACACCTAACCGGGTTTCGAACCTACGACCCCTGAGCTATACTGCTGTAAGCTCAATACCCTACCAACTGCGCTAATGAATCATCACATTCAGTCACATCGAATAGAAGGTTAAAGCGTTGAGTGAAATATTTTTTCACTCAACGGTTAAAGGCTACTTGGACGCATGCGCACTTCGTCTACTAAATTTGAGGTGGTGGGAGGAACCGCATTGTATGTTTACCCGCTCCTGTTTTTACCACGTGTACTCTGTGTTTTTACTGGCTGCTTATTATTTATTTCTTCAGGCAACCAGTAATACACCAATCTTATGGTATAATCATAGAGAAATATAATATTTATATTTATTATATTTATTTTGTCTATGGGTATAATTTTCACGGGGACCGTCATAGAGAACTGTATTGAAGTAAGGCATCCTTTATCTATGATAGAGAAATAATATGGGTCCTGTCTGTGGTTCTGTTTACTTACATATTTGTAGGTTATGTTATGTTTAGTTATAAAATGTCAACAACATAAAAATATTGGAAAATCAAAATGAATAAAAAAATTAGTTTTGGAAAAATAAGTGCTAACTTTAGCCAGAACTCTGAAAAAGTCGAAGTGACTGGTACATTTGGAACATTCGGTCCCCCAAAAGCTATACAAGCATTGGAAGATGACGCAGAATCCCAACAATTGAAAAATGTTATGGGTATATCAACTTTTGGTAAGAAAGCCAAGTCTTTTGATATTAAAGAAATGATTGCACAAGTGAAGGCAACTGCTAGAGAAATAACCAAAAAACCCGAAGAATTAGAAGAAACTGCAGAGGATAGTGATGATGACTTTGTAGGCCCACCTGTACCAGATCACTTACTTCCAAGTAATGAAGAGAAAAGTACTGAGAATAAAAAGAAAGATAGTGATGGTAGTAATGACGAAGAAGATGAAACTGGAGATAATAGTTTATTTATTCCTTGCTCTCATGAGGCTCAAATGACTCATGGTACAAAGGCTGTTACAGCACTTTGTGTAGATCCAAGTGGGGCGCGTCTCGCGTCAGGTACTATATAATATTTAGAAATGGTAATCTATGTTAACACTTTTAAATATTCTCTTAGGCTCAGTCGATTATGATGTTAGTTTTTGGGATTTTGCTGGTATGGATTCTACTATGAGAAGTTTCAGAACATTACAACCTGCTGACAATCATCCTATAAGAGGACTTCACTATTCTAGCACTGGTAAGAAGCAATGAAGAAAACAAATTTTTTGATAATTTAAAGATTTTAAAATGTTTTTCTTTCATGTAAGGTGATCTGTTACTGGTCATATCAGGTGCAACTCAGGCTAAAGTAATAGATAGAGATGGATTTGAAAAACTTGAAACTGTGAAGGGTGATATGTACATAACAGATCAAGCAAAAACAAAGGGTCATACAGCAGGTCTGTTAGCTGGAACTTGGAATCCTATTATAAAAGAAGAATTTCTAACCACAAGTGCAGATGGAACTGTAAGATCTTGGGACTTCTATGAAGGTAAAACTAACTGTATAAAGATCATATTAAAAATGACAACCATATTATTGTTTTAGGTGGTAAACAACACAAACAAATAATAAAATGCAGAGCTCAAAATGGTCTAAAAGTTTCTCCAAATTCAGTAAATTATAACCGAGAAGGTAAAGTGATAGCCTGTGGTTGTGCTGACGGTTCTATACAACTTTGGGACTTCAGAAAAAGTTCAGTAGCACCTGCCAAGCAAATAAGAAAGGCACATTTACCTGGTGAAATAACAAGTATATGCTTTTCTCATATTGGTGATAATCTATTAACCAGGAGCTTTGATGGAACTATGAAATTATGGGACATAAGAAATTTCAAACAATCTGTAAATGAAGTTGCAGATTTATACACCAGGTATGACACCACCGATGCTATTTTCAGTCCTAACGATGAAGTTGTTGCTACTGCAATATCACTAGATAAAGGTTAGTGGAATCACTTGAGTTTGCTCACAAGTGTTTGATCATAATAATTATTTAAAGGTCAGAAAAATGGTGTAATACTCTTCTATGAAACAAAATCCTTCAATTTAATCCAAAAAATGCAAGTAACAGATTCGCACACGATAAAATTATCCTGGCATCCGAAATTGAATCAAATTTTTGTTGGTACTGGAAACGGCTTAATTAAGTGTTATTATGATGAAAAGCGCAGCTTAAGAGGTGCCACGCTTTGTGTTATTAAGCATCACAGAAAAGCTCAACATTCTGAAGTTGTCAGTTCTCAACAAATTATAACACCTCACGCTTTGCCTTTATTTAGACAAGAACGAAGAAAAACTAGTAGGAAGCAGATAGAGAAAGATAGGTTAGAAAATAATTAGTCAGTTATTCTTTCAGTAAAGTATACAGAGTAGCGAGAAAGTCTGGCACCAAGTCTTTTTTTTTAAATAATAAACATAAATATCAAATTTTTGGGTTATGTATTGTATTCTTCGTTTTTTGGCAGTTTCTCTTAATTCTTCGTTTTTAAGAGGAACTGTCAAAAAAACGAAGAATACAATACCGTTTATAACCCCAAAATTTGATATTTACCTATATGTTAATTCTTTTCAAAGAAAATGGCTTGGTGCCAGACTTTTTCGCTACCCTGTAGGTATATTTAGATTTTAATCTGAAAATAATATTTTTTTTACAGATTAGATCCGGCGAAATCAAAGAGACCAGATTTGCCAATCACCTCTGGCCAAGGTGGCAGAGTGGCTTCCAGTGGAGGTACACTTAGCAGCTACGTTATTAGAAATTTAGGGTTGAGTAAAAGAGTGGAAGACGATCAAGATCCGAGGGAAGCTATTTTGAAGTACGCAAAAGAAGCTGAAGAAAATCCTTATTGGATTACTCCCGCATACAAAAATACCCAACCACAACCCACATATGCAAATGATGACGATGAACCAGAAGAAAAAAAATCTAAAACCGAGTAGGCGATAATATATTCAAGTATTAAATAAATGAATTGTTTGTTTACTTATTTCACAAAACAGTCTAACCTATAGTAGTGAAAGCTAGTGAGTGAAAGTTTATAGGATGACCTTGATTACAAAAATGAGGTTTCAAACCCATCCACCTGAAGCGCTAGTTGCAATTGAGTTGTCGAAGCAGGCCTGGCAGCTAAGGCAATTGGCACGAAAAGAAGAAAATATTTTAAAATTCATCATAGCTGTCATATAGTTGTTCACAAAACAGTCTAACCTATAGAAGTGAAAGTTTATAGGATGACCTTGAATACAAAAATGAGGTTTCAAACCCATCCACCTGAAGCGCTAGTTGCAATTGAGTTGTCGAAACAGGCCTGGCAGCTAAGGCCTTTAGCACGAAAAGAAGAAAATATTTTAAAATTCATCAAAGCTGTCATACAACTATATGACCACCATTGTCTTTTATAGTTTGTTTCCTTTTGCCATTTGCTGCTGCTATTTGTGTTTTAATTAGGTACTGTAAGTCTTATCAATTGTGATAATTCATAATATTTATAATGGTTGGTGTGAAGTGTTGCGTTCCTGGGTGTACAGACATTGCATCAAAACGACATAGGTTTCCCAAACATGACCCTTTGCTGTTGAATGAATGGGTTGCCTTTATTCGCAATCCAAAACTAAAGGAATTAAGCGCTGAACAGATTTATAAATCCTACAAAGTTTGCAACAGATATTTTGGACCACAATATTGTTATTGGGACAAAAAGGGGGCTAACTCGCAAAGCTGTTCCTACAATCCTTTTAGGATTGATCAAAAAGTGAAAGTGATAGGAAATACGTAATATTATCACTCTTAGGCATTACTTAGCGCGTGGTAAAATGTAAATTGCATTTGGGAATTCCTAAATTCGTTTTAGGTATTACCTGACTTCAGGAAATGGTTAGTGAGATCGGGCATTAGTAATTCAAAAACAAACTTCCATGAAAAAAAGCGTTATGAAATAGTTCTGAACCCATCCACTGCGATCGCTGAAATTCTTCTTACCTTAGTCTGTTTTTCGGCCTCAGCTGCCTTGCCTATTCCGACAACTCAATTGCAACTAGCGCTTCAGGTGGATAGGTTTGACACCTCATTTTTTCATTCTAGGTAATTCTATTGAACTTTCACTTCTATAGGTTAGACTGTTTTGTGTAGTTGTTGTCGCCTTTGTCGTTTATAGATTGATTCCTTTTGCCATTTGTTGCTGTTATTTGTGTTTTAATTAGGTACTGTAAGTGGTATCAAGATTGATAATTAAGTTGATGTCATATGTTTCCTCAAGAAATTTTCTACTAATCTTAGAATTGTATTATTGAAAAATGTGAAAACAAATTATAATAAAAATGGCATGAAAAAGTGGAAAAAACTTGATCAAAAAGTGATTGGAAATACGTAATATCATCGCTCTTAGGTATTACTTAGCGCGTGGTGAAATGTAAATTGCATTTAGGAATTCCTTTTAGGTATTACCTAGTGGTGAGCGAGATATCACGAACTGTGATTTAGTAACTGATATATAGAATCACGACTGTTACCTGAACTCGTAGAACACCGTGACGTGATCAGCTCACAGCCGTGTTTCCTATCGTCTTCTGTCTGTTAAAAAATCACGTTTTTATATTTCAATATGGTCGATTATTGCATATCACCATAAACGATTTATAAACTACAGATATCAAACAACGGAATTAAGAAAGGATGAAGATATCAGTGATAATTAGTATAATTTTTTTTTCAGTTGATAGATTAACCACAAAACAGTCTATCCTATAGAAGTGAAAGTCCAATAGGATTACCTAGAATGAAAAAATGAGGCATTGGATAAAATCGCTCCACCTTCGGTATCGCGATTTAATCATGTCAGTTTTTCTCGTAAAATTAGTGATTGGCAAAACTGTTTCGTTGCAAAGAGAAATTTATCCGATAAAAAAAAGCTCTTGTGTTTTTACTGTTGATAAATATGTAATACCTTGTACCTGAAATTTACTATTTAAAGAATATAAAATATTTCATTTTTGTTCAACTTCACTGTATATCAGTTTGTGCTTTCTGTCCATTCACCTTACCCGAACCGAGTCACGCCTCACGCCACGATCGCAATATTTGATATTATGTATATACAGTAGCAATGCCATACATAATATATATAATATAGGTTAATAGTTGTTTGATAATTTTTCATCATGTCATAAAATTGTGAAAGTAGTGATCACGTCACGCTTTAAAATAACTGATATCAATAAATCACAGTAGCAATTAACATTGTGATTTGAAAATCACGATATCGCTCACCACTAGTATTAGCTTACTTTAGGAAATGGTTAGTGAAATCGGTCATTCAAATAAACAAAAAAAAGCGCTATAAAATAGTTCTGAGCCCATCCACTGCGATCGCTGAAATTCTTCTTCCTTAGTCTGTTTTTCAGCCTCCGCTGCTTTGCCTATTTCGACAACTCAATTGCAACTAGCGCTTCAGATAGATGGGTTTGACACCTAATTTTTTCATTCTAGGTAGGTTAGACCACAGAATACACCATCTCAAGAAGAAGCGAAGCTTGTGCTATTTTACAATTCATTTTCTGAGTGCGCATGTCTGACAGTCGCCATTTTAAGTGATAAATATTAAACTTAGTTTTCGTCTAAAATTATTTATTTTAGAGTAACATACAAAATATATCGTTGTCAGAATTGAATGACAGAAAAAACATTAAAAAAGATCAATAAACAATTAATAAAAACAAAATAATGTGGATGGTGCTAAATTTGAATTAGTCACTCAACACGCCCTTCTCAAATTTTGCACTCTGACAAATTTTCAGTCCCGATGCATCAACAAGACGATAATGAGAAGGTCCTGGAAGTGGTTTTCGTTAGAATGTCAGCAGGCATTATTTTAGATGGAATGTGTCTCAATTTTATTTCATTATTTTTCACCAATTGATGAACAAAATGGTATCTTGTAGCAATATGTTTCGTACGTGAGTGACAAGTACTTCGCTCCACGGTTGTCAGTACCAATATTTACCATTAACAAGTCATTTAATTTCAATTCTAACATCAAATTTCGTAGGTATAGTGCTTCACGAGATGTTTCCGATAAAGCCACGTACTCTGATTTAGCTGATGATATTGCAACCGACTATTAATTGTTTCTTCGAACGCCATGATATTGCAGCTCCACTCAACATAAACACATATCCTGTATATGAAATTCGATCATTTTCTTCATTTGCGTGATCAGCGTCAGAAAACCCTTGAATTCCCAACTGATCTTTTTCATACACTAATCCATAATTTTGTGTACCTTGTAGATAGCGTAATACACGTTTTGCTGCTGACCAATGAACTTATTGGTACTTTTCGTTAAATTGTGAAAGTCTCTTGACAGTGAATGTGATATCTGGACGAGTAGCAATTGCTAAGTACATCAGTGATCCGATTAATTGTCGAAATGGTTTTTCTTCATCTTTTCTTCTATGCTGCTTTCCTTCTGGTAGTTTTGCTTGTGAGTCACTGGGAGTTTTTACTGGGTTACATTCTTCCATGTAAAATCTTTTTAAAAGATCTTTTACATAATTTGGTTGACTTAACTCAATATTTCCATCAACTTGATTTATTTCAATTCCCAAACAATATCGTGCCAAACAAAGATCTTTTATTTCAAATCTTTTTGCAAGCCCAGCTTTAATTCTTTCAATATCTGTCTTATTTCTTGATATATATATATATATTTATATATATATATATATAAAATATCATCAACGTGTACAACCAAAATTGTATATTGATCCTCACTCATATTGTAATAAAAACATGTGTCACTAGCAGTTGAAGTTAATCCAAGGTTTTCCAATTCTTCATTCAATATTTTATTCAATTGACGACCAGCTTGCCGCAGACCATATAATGCTTTTTTCAATTTACAAACTTTGTTATTTTGCGATAATTTTTGGAGCATCTCGTAAGCAATTTTTCCTAAATTACTGTTTTGACCATCCTTTCCAATAATTTCTCTTAACGTTTCCTTGATGTACTCTGGTAGCTCCATAAATATTTCTTCTTCCAAAAATCCATTTAAATAAGCTGCTACAACATCTATTTGATCATCTTGTAAACCTTCACGTACAGCTAATGCCATCAAAAGTCTGATAGAATCCAACCTAGCTACAGGTGCAAAAGTATTGGTGAAATCTATTCCTTGTTGTTGTGTAAACCCTCGAGCAACAACTCGAGCTTTTCTTCTTTCAAGTGTTACATCTGGCTTAAATTTGTTT